>PVKM010035675.1:0-15086 GCA_004027735.1 Carollia perspicillata | reverse complement strand
CAACTGCCTTGGCCCTGCTGCCATATTTGGCTCCTCTGGCCGACACTTGTGTTAATACTCATTCATTCCACATTTACTAAGCACCTACTGTGCACCTGGCACCAAGGCTGGGGACACAGTGAATGAGCCACAGTGACCTGGCCCTTCAGGTGCTCTCAGCACACCAAGAAAGCCAGAAAAGCAACAAGGAAGATGGTGCAGAAACAGAAAACGCACCAGTGGAAAGAAGCATGGCGTGCTCCAGAATTCCTAGGTACCTAATTGAGCTTGGGGAGTGAAAGCCGGAAAGGCTTCCTGGAGGAGGGGAAACCTGAGATGGAGAAGCCCGAAGCTGAGCCAGGAGGCAGAGGCTTCAATCATTCCTTGTTTTCTCTCCATCAATTTCCTGCTGCCCCAACCAACCCAACCCTGCCCCCAGGACCCTCAACCAATTACCAGACTTAGAAGGCCTCAAGAAGTCCCCAATCCATTAAACATTCTTCACCAAAAGGAGTCCAAATACTTTAGGACCTGCCCCCCTGCCTGGACAGAGAGGAGGAAAAGATTGGCAGGCAGGGGAGCAACCAGGACAAGTAAAGCTGGAGGGCCACCCACCCTCTGGACTCAGGGGTGTCCAAACTTTTGGCGTCTCTGGGCCACACTGGAAGAAGAGTTGCCTTGCCCCACGCGTTAAATATATTGGGGCACATAATCACAAAAAAAAATCTCATAATGTTTTAAGTAAATTTACAATTTTATGTTGGGCCACATTCACAGGCACCCTGGGCCTCCCACAGTACGGGCCGAAGTCGGACGCCCTGCAAGAGGGTGATGACTGAAAGCAACTCTCCTCCCCACCCCGGCCCTCCCCTCACTCGTCACCCAGTCATACTGGATGAAGACACGTGGCCCCACACAAAACACAGACAGTGAGAGGGCAACGCCAAGCCCAGACCACCCCAGGGTACAGGCCCTGGCAGCTGCAAGGGGCTCTGGAGGTGGGGTCCTCATCCCTAGAGCCCCCGTGACCTGGCTCACACATTACCTGCAAAAGGTAATGTGAACACAGGTGAACAGGCACTGCAGGAGCCCACCGGGGCCGTCAGAGGGAGGCTTCCTGGGAGGCGCCCCTGACACTGAGTCTCCAAGCACCAGACGTCTGGAGAGGAAGGAACTAGGGGTATTGTAAGCACAGTGTACAGTGTTATTTTTCCACAGGAGGGAAGTCTATTTTTTTAGATTTTATCTATTTTCAGAGATAGATCGATGTGCTAAAGAAACACTAATCGGCTGCCTCTCGCACGCCCCCCAACTGGGGACCTGACCCTCGATACAGGCATGTACCCTGACCAGGAATCAAATCGGCAACCTTTCGGTTCCTTCGCAGACTAGCCTTCAATCCACTGGGCCACACCACCCAGGGGCGAGACCTCTATTTTTTATCTCCAGGAGGATTCGTGCCACTGAATCCCCAAACCCTACCTCAGAATACAAAACCTGAAAAACCTGAACAATAGCCCAGAACCTCAACCTGGCCTCTGGGACTGGCCTCACTCAGGGGCTAAAAGCCATGAGGAGTGACTCATCATCACTTCATGTGAAGAAGCCACCACCAAGGTCAGCAATGGGCCTTTCAGAAGGGGGGCTCTGTCCCCAGAGGGACAGGGGGGAAAAGCACAGGCCAGCCGGAGATTACCTTCCACCTTCTCCCAGCGGCACCCAGGACTAGGCTCATGGTGTGAATAGGGTACTTGTACCCTGAGGGCACCTTGGGAGAGGCCTGGAGGACCCACACTGGGATGTCTGGAGAGAGGGCACGACTGGCCAAGAGGAGCCCTTGGTCCCACGGGCAGAATGGAAGTTCAAGGACAGACCCTTGAGGGTTGGGGACTAGGCAGAGCCTTTAGGAGGACAGGGCCACAGTGCCTAGAACCACGGCCGTGCTCACCGCACACTGCAGAGTGGAATGACAACCACCTCACTGGGCGCTTGCTGCCTGGGCACATGAATAGATGCTGCAACTCTGTTTCTTCACAACACACAACAGCAGACAAAGTGGACCTAGCTTAGAAGCTTTTTATTGCAGAAACACCTAAATGTTCTTAGAGAAAGAGCACTCCTTGTCCTGTCCTAGAAATGGTGAGTCCACGGTAAACAGGTTTCTTTAGTGCAGGACTCCTCCAAGCCTTCAAGACAACACCATGCACTTTTAAGGCCCTGCAAAGTCAGAGTAAGTGGCTTCTCCCCGGCTCACTCAGACACCGACCGGCCCTCCCTGCCTGCACACCTGTGCAAAGGGGAGTCAGAAAGCCAACTCAGGACCTTCCTTCCTACCCTTTGCCTCCTAGGTGGTGCCACCCACGGGGCCTGCAGTGCAATGCCCAGCTGTGACCTGGCCCCTCACTGCCACTCAGGGTGGTGGTAGAAGTGAGTGAGGGTGACACTGTGGTAAGGCTAACCTGGAAACATCAGTTCCTTTCTAAACAAATCTAAACATTCACATAATCACTTGCAGTATATCTGTATTAGAGCAAATTGCTAGGACACTCCGAACATAGTGTTAGGAAGTATGTTGTGCAGGTAAAAACCCTGCTCTTGCCAACTTGGGAGGTGCACGCGGGGCCTCCTCTGGGCGGTCTCCCACACCCAGGGCATCCCCTCCCCTGAGGGCCCTTTGGCAGCACCGTGGGAGGCGTCCACTGCAGAGCCACATGTCAGCCCTGGCACCTCATCTATGCCCAGTGACAATGGGGCACAGAGGCTGTCCTCCCTGAAGCCCCAGAGATTGGTAGACACATCAGATGACCATACGGGAGAACCAGGAACTTGTGCCCAGCACAAAGGTCTGGGAACACTGAGGGTCCATGCTGCCAGCATGGCTTTTCTGGGGATCTGGCAGGAAAGTTCTTAGAGCAAGACGACCTCGCAGGCCTCTGCAATTATCTCCCTGGACAGAAGAGATGGCTTTGCACAGCCCTGGCCAGCCAGCAGCTTGGGAAAACATAAAAGGCCCTCTTGTTGACAAAACCTACTCCTACAATAGGACCTGACCCCAAAACCTTTTAAAATGATTTCAGGTTTTTACTCCGACTTGCCTTTCACAGCCCTACCCCACAGACACACCAAATCCATGCTCCGTAAAGATAGTCCTGAAAGTCCGTCACAACTTCCTCTGGGGGACGAGAAGCCACATGCCAGGGACAGAGCATGGCTCCCGTCATTCTGTCAAGAAGGCTGTGATCAGAAAGCAGACCCTGCACCACAGGGGTTCTGAGCCAGCCCCTCCCTGCCCCTTCCTGGGGAGCTCTGCCCTGGGGCCAGAGCACCCACTGCATACCCGGCCTTGCTGCCCTGAGCCTGCTCTTTAGAACAAGCCCTCCGAGACCTCCATACACAACATCCCACCCGACCGGTGTGGCTCAGTGGATTGCGTGTCGACCGGCAAAGCGAAAGGTCACCGGTTTGATTCCCTATCAGAGCACGTGCCTGGGTTGCAGCCCTGGTCCCCAGTAGGAGTGTGTGCAAGAGGCAACGGATCGATGTTTCTCTGCATCGATCTTTGTTCCTGCCTTCTCTCTCTAAAAAAAATAGAATCTTAAGAAAGAAAATCTTAAGAAAGAAAAGCAAGATCTCTACAAAGAGACAGTTCCTTTAACTCCCCCTCACTTTCTCAGCCAGCAGCCTCGTCACAGTGGCTCCTCCTAGGCCTTCATGTCCTCTGAACACAACACATGTGTCCTTCCTTCCTTGCTTCCTTCCTTCCTTCTTCCTTCAGCAAATGTTGGAGATGGCTAATGAATGTCAGATGCACTGCCAGATGAAGAAGACACAGAGATTGGAGGCCCAGTTAGTCCATCATAAGTGTGACTGAGTGAGGGCAAGGAACAAGGCAAGGTGTGGCCACCTGGATCTATGGGCAGTGGGGGTATATTCATGGAACCCAAGAGCAGTCCAGATGGAGCAAAAGATTGGCACCAGGGCTTAGTGAGTAATGAGGCTAGAGAAGGGGGCAGGGTCAAACCCCCAGGCCTGCTAGCCAGCCTCCAGGACCGTCCAGGGCTCTGCCCATGTGGTCCTTCATCTAGAATGCCCTGCTCCTCTCTCCATCCAGTCAAACATTAACTTCGGCTTCAAAGCCCTCCTCTGTTCCCAGCTAAGGTGGTCTCTCCTCCTCAGATCCTTCCAGCCACACAACACTCAGCTCAGAATTCCAAGTGAGAGCCACGGCCCGCAGATGTCTCTTGAGCCCCACACCTTCGCTTGGCAGATGGAGGAACCACAGCCCGAAGAGAAGCTAGGCTCTGCTCTCTGCAGACCTCCCCATTTATGAAGCGATGGGGTGAACATGGGAGCCAGCAGGCCTGTGTGTGGTGCTGAATGTAGGTGAGACATGAGCCCCTGATGGCACCTCATGGTAAAGCCTCTGAGACGTCCTCAGAGCCAGCGCCACCCCCTGCCCCCGCCCCATGCCACCTCCAGTGCCACCTTGATATCCTGGATATCCTGAGGGTCTGTGTGTTTGTCCACCTTCCCCCACCCTAACCTCACCACTGTGGGGACCCAGGTGGGGGCAGGAACCAGGTCATGTCCCCAAGCCTGGCACAATGCTGGCTTCCAATGGTGCACAATAAATGCTCATTGGATGGATGGAGACAGAGAAGAAACGAAAAGATAGGCAGAGAGGTAGGGAGACAGGTAGCAAGGAGTCTCTGATGAGAACATGCTCTCCACCAGTATGTGATTCTCCTGGTTCCTGTCTGTCTCTCAGCTACAGGCCATGCTGGAGGGAGAGGAGCAACGCCCCTGGCAGCAGCAGGTCTGGGTTCAAATCTCAGCTGCTGTTCCTGAGGCTGTGTGGCCTTGGCAGGCTCCTTATAGGGACACAGCCCCTCCATTTTTCCATCTCTGAAGAGCCCCACAACAGGAGGCTCCTCACATTTAGCTGCTGAGACAGCTCTGTGAGAGAGGCAGGTGAAGTCTCAGGCATGCCCTGCACTCCTGTCTAGACTAGCCTAAGTCCCTCTGCTCTTAGGGTTCAGACCCTCCCGTAGGGCTCCCTAACCCAGAGACCCCTCCTCAGAGGCCAAGATTTCCACCAGTGTGGGCCACCCACTCTCAGTAGGGTCCCAGGTACGGGTGACAGCTGCCTCCTTGTGCCTCCAGCAGCCCGTGGCACCAGAATGACACAGCAACGTGAGTGCCACTGTGCACACTTCTAATTACCCGCAACTCTGCCATCAACTCTGCTAAAGATAAACGGCACCAGGGCCTGACTGACTCTGCTATTTTGCCTAATTTTCTAATTCGGCCCTTCAGGAGAAGGGACACAAAGTTTCTCTGGAGGCCATGCTCTCTAAGTGAGGTTACCATGGTCCAGGCCAGGGTGGCTTCACCTGCCCAGCAGGGGTACCCCCAGAGACCACTCCTTCAACTGAGCACCCGCCCCAGCCTCCAGCCCAAGAAAGCCAGGAAGGCTCTTCTGCACCGGGACACTGCAGAGCCTGGTTGAGGGAAGGCAGAGGGCTGCTCCTCCTGCCTGTCTCGGTGAAGCCCTTCCTGTGCCTCCTTGCACCCACAGAGGGCCCCTCGGTGACAGCAATGTACGCATCAGGTGTAACAGTGAAAGGGGCTATGGGTGCCAGACCAACGGAGGTAATAGTGAAGACTCAGAAATGGCCAGAGGGCTGGCATTTTCTCTAAGGCCCCCCACCTGGATTCCAAAGACAAAAGACAGGCACTCTGGGCCCTAAAAGCCCCAAGTTTTAGAGTAAACAGTAGGGCCAACTCAAGCTCCAACACAAGAGGGAGCCCTGGCCTATTAGTGATGCGGACCAGTGCCCAGACCTGGGGGCAGGCAACCAGGGCTCTAGGGAGGGACGGAAGAATAAATTCTGGTACCAGTGTCCAATGCAGGGCCCCAGGCCATAGTGACACACAGACCCGAGCAAAGGCAGACACCAGACACTCCCCTCAATTTCTGCCCCTGCCCAACACACACATCACCTCTGATGTGGCTGAAGGAGGAGGGACAGCCCCATGGAGCAGGCATTGGGCTGACTGTATTACAGACTGTCTTTAACCCTCCAGAGACCCCACAGGCGGTGGCCCCACCTAAAATGCCACCCTGCCAGTTTGGTACAAGCATCGCTGGTCAGAAGAAGAGCTGAGAGCCACACAGGCTCTAGTACATCTGAAGCAGGACAGCCCTCTTCAAGGTGAGAACATGACCCCAGGAAAGGCAGGTGTGGGGCTGAAATCCCTGTGGGCCTGTCCCACAGTGGATTTGTGGGTGAGAAGAGCAAAGGAAAGGGTAGGTAAGGGACCAGAAGGAGGCAGGTGCTCCCACACCTCTCTGGGCACCCCCTCAGGCCCCCACCCATCCCCAGAACCCTGTCCCCGCCCCCACACCCCACCGCCATTAGGTTCCTCTTGCCCTAGCTAGAGCCAAGTTGAGGAGGGAGAAAAGAGTGGGGAGGGGAGCACGGCCCCTGGGTAGGGCAGGGTGGCCAGGGGACAAAATGCGCCCCGGTGAGGGCATTCTGGTCCCCACGGTATCCCTACAAGCCCCAGGCCCCCACTGAGTCCACTCCCAAAGCCTTCCCATCGCACCCAATCCCCTGCCCGAAAGAAGCTGGTGACGTCAGCTACACAAATCGAGCTTTCTCCTGGGCCACCTGCCTCTCCGCTGCCACCTCACTCTCCTTTATTTTGAAAACCAACGAAGCTGTGCAAAGACACAAGCCAGCAATCGGATGGAAGAAGCACGTAACTGCAGTACTGGCTGCAGCAGAACCAAAGTGCGGCCAAGCTAGACCGCCCCTCCACCCTCGCGCCCATGCTCCTGGCGCCACACAAGGCTGTCTCAACAACAGACTTCACAGCGCCCGTCGGGATCCTACAACAGGGCATTCAGGGTCAGAACTTCCCGGGACGGGGCTTAGAGGAGGGAAGTATGCCTCATGAGAGGAACCGAAGAGCAGGATTCCAGAAGGACCTGGAAATATTACGGCACTTCTGTTTTGATTTTTGCAAGGAGGCAAGCGCAGAACTTCAGGGCATGTGAGAACAGAGTAAAAGAGATAGGGGTGGATCTGAGAAACCACCAAGGAGGAAAGACTGACTGCTGTGGGCTGAGCGCCAACAGAAGCACTGGGAAGGGAGGTGTGTCTCTGGGCCAGCCAGCAGGGAGGCAGGCAGGTGCTGTTAGGAGTTCCTGGGGACAAGTCACCAAGGCACTCAGGTGATGATTAAAATGAGTCACCTCCCTGAAATAAGTTGAACACAGGCCTCCTCGCACAGTACAAAGAGAAGTCCACCAAATCTTCTAGCAGCACCTCCCAGGGTGAGCCCATGTCCCAGGGAAGAGGTTCACTGCACCTCACTTTCTTGGGAAGCCTTGCCCCTTCTGATTCTTGGAAGTTTTGGACTGCTAGGCATCCTCTCAAAGGCTCAGGGATGACCTCTGAGAATCTCCAGGCCCTCCTCAGAGCCCATCCCAAAGTCCCCAGCCTAGCATCCTATGAAGACCCAAACTCCAGGGCAAAGGGGGCCTTCAGAAGGCCCTGGACCAATCCAGCACATCCCCTTCACCTGACAGATGCAGCAACGAAGGCCCGGAGAGGCAGGGGCCTTGCCCAAAGCCGCATGGCTTGCAGGTCTCACATTGCTCTTCCGAGGCAGACCGGACACCAACCAAGGAGGGGTGCTACAGGAGGCCCCACAGGACCACAAGGGGCAGCCCTGAGGACTGAACCCCCACACTCGTCCAAGGGCTCCATCAAGGTCTCCCACCCCAGGTACACAGGCTGAACTGTCCAATTCCGCTGCTTGCACCCGCTAGCCATGTGGCCTCGCACAGCGGCACCTCTGTGAACAAAGGGGAGGAGGTGCCCATGAGGTAGGGGACAGGGAGAATCACAAGGGATCATGCACAGGAAGGGCCCAGTCCTCAGGAGCTGCGCCCCTTTCTTCTCCTTTCTCCAGAGGAGAAGGGAGGGTCAGCGATACGTCAGCCTTGGGTGGGGCTGGGTGCCCCTGCACAGCCACTGTCACTAATGCACAGTGAAAGTCCTCCTCTTCTGTACAGGGAGAGAACTGGAGGGACAGGATTCTAAGGCCCTCTGACCCTCACTCTGCCTCCCCTTCTGGGTTCCTGGCTCCACAGAGTGGCCCGGCCAGGCCTTTGGACAGCAGGCTCCCCAGGGCCCGCCCACAGCCCTCTCTCGGCTCTCCCAGCCTGCTGGATGATTTATGGCCTCCCCCAGCCACACTCTCCAAGGCTGCAGGCCCAGCAGACATTTTCCACCGCCTCGGCTGAGTTCAGACGTTAAAGGGAGCGCTGGGTCTGGGCCTTGGGCTGAGCCCCCACTTCCCATCTCCTGGCCACGCATGCAGGCCAGAGGCCCAGGCCCAACATCTGTGCCTAGGAACCAGCACTCCATCACCGGAAAGGCTGAGTCGAAGCCCCAGGCCCTGCAGCCAGGCCTCCCAGCCAGAGTGACTCACACCAGGCCCTTCCCACTTCCGTTTTCCCCTTTCTCCCCATGACAACATCTTGAATGAGTGCCTTTGCTGGCAAGCCCAAGCACTCTGGGGTTTTCTGCCCGGACGCAGCTCCCACGCTCGGCTATGCACACAGCGTTTGGACAAGCTGCTGAAATCGTGTGTGGTGCTAGAAGCGAAACCCAAACCTCCGGCCCACACAGATGTCCTCAGAGGCCTAGGTCCCAACAGGTGGGACCCGCCAGCATAACTGGTGGGGTGCCCCTGCCTCTCACAGCACTTTCCCCAGCCACCCCCCAGAGGAGCCAGACTTTTCTGTCAGGTCATGAGCATGTTTAGGGTAAGGACCATCCCTACTGTGGAGTTCTCTACATTGTTTAAAATGGAAAAAATTCCCTCTAGGGAGAAAAATACAAATTAAGCTTTTTGCTTCCAGCCAAGATGGAATCACAAGGACAGGTTCCCACCAAATAACCAGACAAAACATTTGAAACAACGGTTTTCAAGACACTGAACATCAGACAACAAGGAGACAGTGGTCCCTGAAAGACAGAAGCAAATGAGGTAGTGAGCCCCAAAATGCCCCAGGCTGCAAGGCAAGGAGGGGCACCTGACAGGACCTGGTGAGCTCCTCCTGGACCTGAGGACAGGAGGCTGAAGTCCAGGGAGATGAGGGCAGCCAGCGTGCGCACGATGGCGTGTCAGGGAGCGAGCTGAACTGAGACAGAACGTGGGAGACCTGCAGGCATCTCCCTGGAATACTGCAGCATATTTTAAGCATGTGCAGTTTCCCCCAGGGCCAGGGAAAGAACCAGCTGGAAGGCTGAGAGAATCGTGCCTGGCGCACACAGGGCCGGTGCCTGTTCTCGTCAGTCAGACTGGAGAACCTCAAAAGTCACAGGGCATTGGGGTAGACAATGCAAGGATTTCTGCCTCAATAGTGAGGAAAAATTAGCACTGAGCTGTGGTCCCATCTAACTAATCTCAATAGCAAGACTAAACCTTCCCAGTAAATCAACCATATTCCAGAGAAAGGTCAAAAATATTGATAGGGAAATGAAAATAGTCAACAACCAACAAAATGAAATTCACAGTATCTAGCATCCATCCAAGATGGGACATGCAAAAAAAAGGCAGAAAAGTATAACCCATAATGAGGAAAATAATCAATTAATCACACCTGAGCTAGAGCTGACATAAATGTTAGAATTTGCAGACAAGAGCTTTAAAACCGTTATCATGATTATATTCCAAATGTTCACAAATTAAGTAGAGACACAGAAGATATAAGAAGACCCAATCGAACTTCTGGAAGTGGAAATACACTGGAGAGGACCAATGGCAGATTAGACGCTGTGGAGCACAGATCCATGATCTTAAAGGAAATAGCAATAGAAACTATTCAGTATGAAAACCAGAGGGAAAAGCCACAACAGGAAAGAAAAGACCATGTGAGCTGTGGGGCAAGGTCAAGTGAGCAATGCACGGGCAACTGACGTCCCCGAAGGAGAAACAGGGAAGGGAGGGCAAAAAGGAGAAATATTTCAGAAGATAATGACTAAGAAGGATTCAAGCCTGATGACATCTCCCAATTAGAGAAAATCATGAAAGTAGCCAGAACAAAGATTGCTACCTGGGAGTCATTCGTAATGACAAAGGAGTGAGTTCATCATGAGGGCATAACACTCCTCACATCACAGCTTCAGAAGCATAAAGTGAACACTGCAAGAATTGGCTTAGCATTTGAAAGCCGATCCATGTGATTCACCATAGCATCATGTCTGTTATCAAAAACAAGACAAGGGCCCTTGCCCTGACTGGTGCGGCTCAGTTAGTTGGGTGTCATCCTGTGGAATGAAAAAGGTCACTGGTTCGAATCCCTGTCAGGTCACATGACTGGGCCGTGGGATTGTCCAGTTGGGGCACGTATGAGAGGCAGCCAGCTGATGTTTCTCTCTCACACCAATGTTTCTCTCCCTCTCTTCTCCTCTCTCTAAACTCCAATTAATTAATTAAAAATTTTTTTAGAACAAAACAAATATGTCTACTCTCACCCTCTAGTCAACACTGCACTGGACTGTAGCGAGGACAGCGAGGGGTTCTGTAGCGAGTACCATAAGGCAAAATAAATAAATAAAAGACACCCAGAATGTAAAGAAAGAAATGAAATTGTGTTTATTCTCAGATAATGTGAACATTTATGTACAAAATACGATCAACTCTACTTACAAAACAGGACGCAGGAACAATGCACAAAAATCAGTTATATTTCTAAACACTAGCAGACTGAAATTTTAAAATGCCACTTATAGTAGCTTGAAGAAATACAAAATATCTCAGGAAGAATCTGAAAAAGATGGACAATACCTATACACTAAAAACCATAAAGCACTGCTGAGAAAATTTAAGTACTTTGTTTGTAGGTCAAAGTAATCAATATTATTAAGATGTCAGTTCTCTTTAAATTTATCTATATTCATCACAATCTCAATGAAAGTCTTTAAAGTGGACTTTCCAAAGAAATTTTCAAGTTGATTCTAAAATCACATGAAAATGCAAAGGATCTAACATAGCCAAGAAACTTGTAAAAAAATAAGAGTTGGAAGGCTGACACCGTCTGATTTCAAGGCTCATTATAAATCTCAGTAAAAGGGAAAGTATCGTGCTGCTGTCGACAGAGACAAACAGATCAAATGAACAAAACAGAAGCCCCAGAAACAGGCCCACATATGTATGGGAGAGAGAATTTTTTATAAAGGTGTAAAAGCAACTGGTGCAGAAAGAATAATCTTTGCAACAAATGGTACTGGAGCAATGAGATAGCAATATGCAAATAACTAACTGTGGTCCACACTTTGCACTATATGTAAGTATTAACATATTAACCCAATATGGACCAAAGACCTAAATGTAAAACCTAAAACTTGAATACTTCTAAAAAGAAAACACAGGAAAAAAAATCTTAGTGACCTTAGTTTAGGCAAGTAAGAATCTTAGGTACAATACCAAAAGCATGACTTATTAAAGAAAAAATTGATGAAATGGAGTTCGGCAAAATTAAAATCTTTTGTTCTATAGTAAACACTGTTGAAAGGAAGAAAAATAAGCCACATACCAGAAGAAAATACTTTTACAGCATATAGCTGATAAAAGACTTGCATCCAGAATATATCAAGAAATCTCAAAACTTAATTATTTAAAAATCAATCCAAGATTAAAAAGAGAGAGAGAGAGGGAGAGAGCAAGAGTTGCTCAGACACCTCACCAAAGCAGACACACCGATGGCAATAAAGCGCACCAGAAGAGATCATCGCTCCCTGGAAAACGCAAAGTACAACTGCAACGAGGTAGCCAGACATGTCTACTAAAATCACTAAAATTCAAAAGATTGACCACTCCAAGTGTTGGCAAGGATGTGGTGGAATGGAAACTCTCACATCCCGCTAGTAGGAATGCAAAATGGTACAATCCTTTGTTAATCGATTCTGCAGTTTCTCAAAAAGTCAATCATACCAACCTCGTGACCCAGATACACCTGTGAGCCAGACATCTCACTCCTCAGTGGGCACCCGAGAGAAGAGAACACCAATGCCCATACAATGGTTTGTACGGAAACGTTCATAGCAGCCTTATTTTAACAACCAAAAACTGGAAGTAACCCAAGTGTCCATTAACAGGCAGCTGGAAAAACCAACTCTGGTATATCCATCTGATGGAACGCTATTCAGCAACAAAAAGGGAATGGGATACAGCTATGTGTTCTGAATCTCAGAACAGCTGCGCTCCGTAAAAGACACCAGATCCAACCAGAGTGCATCCTGCACTCTTCCATTTGAGCTGGAAAATATAAGCTAACCTGCAGTGAGAGAAGGCAGGTGAGTGGCTGCCTAGGGAAGGTGAGGGTGGGAGGGGTGATAGATATGTTTGCTATCTTGATTGTGGTGTTGGTTTGCATACATAAGTCAACACTTATCAAATTTGCATTAAAAAAAACTCCACTGAGATGTTTTTTCCAACTGTCAGATGGGCACAGATTGAAAACTGTGACACTAGCACTGCAGCCACGGACACAGGAGCGGGCACTCTGATGTGTTGCTGGTGCAAATGTAAACTTCCACGAAAAGCAATTTGACATTATCTACCCAAATCATAAAACTCCCATCCTCGTGCCCAGAAATTTCATTTCTAGAATTTATATATTCACGCATGCGAAGTGACATAAAATAAGGTTGTTCAATGCACCACTGTTTATAATGACAAATATCCACCAACAGGGACTAGATAAGTGAACTCCGGTGTAACCACACAACTGCACACCCTTTTTAACGTACACAATGAAGACACTCTTTACATGCTCACGTGGAATGGAGAGTAAAAAAGGCAAGTTACAACACAAGCTGCATCCTATGCTTCCATTTGGGAAAGCATTGACTAAGGGGAAAAAAAGACTACATGTTCATTTTCATGCTACTGGCATCAAACTTACTTCTGGACAGGTACACATAAAAACCAGAGTCACCACCGATCAGCTCTGGGAGAACTGTGGGGGCATCGGGGCCACAGTGGTGTCGGGAAGACTTTATATATATGCATATACAGCCCTTTATGCCTTGTGAAATTACTCACCATGTAAATATATTACTCGTCAATAAATAAATACGTGTAAATAAAAATTTAAGATACGTGGTAAAGTGAGTAAGGTTAATCCATATGGATAGACAGGGAAAGAGTGCCAACACACACTGCGAAGTGAGCACAGAGAAAGCAAGCTACTGAACACAGCGGGAAGCATGACCCACTCGGGCAGAAACCAACGGCGAAACATCGACCTGTGTCGACTGAGCAATGCCGGAGGACACATGCACACCAGGTACCAGTGGTTACGCCCAGGCAGCAAGAGCGGGGGGGACCTGCTCGCTCCACAGTGTACGTTTCTAAACATTTCAGTTTTTTATCTGTATTAGTTTTGTATCGGGGGGAAAAAAAGCTAGAGTCATGGCTGCTCTCCAGGGGCATTTACAGTTTTTAACCACTTGCCTAGAAATAGGAGTAAAGAGTTATAAACATGACCTCACCTTTGACTGTGAATTCTTCCTCTGTGAATTTATCCAAAGAATGTGATCAGTTACTGTCGAAGACTTACATCCTGGGAAAACACACACACAAAAGTGGTGGTTAAGCGGAAAGAGTAGATTACAAAACAACCAAGTGATGTGATCCCAAGAAAGTGGGAAACGTTAGCAAACACACACAGGAAGGGTCTGTGAGGACCTGCACCAAAGTGCCAAGGGGGTCCCCACAGAGAGCACAGAGTGCGGGCCTGAGGCCGTGGTGGCTTTTACTTTCTTTTAAAATCTGTTCTCATAATTATTTAGCAAATGATCGTTTTTTTTTTGTTTTTTAAAAAGAAAATTAAGTATACTAATCATCTTAGAACACTTACATACAAACATGTTTTTAGAAAACTTATGATAATGAGGAAAATAACTTTATGCCCAAAAGACAGGAATTAAAAAACACATTTTGACAAAGCCTAAAGAAACAATTACCAAAAAGCATTAAGTGAAAATTATAGGAAGCACACTATAAACCATACAATCTCAAATATGTGAAATATGGTCAGAGGGGGATAACTATTAATGTAAAGATGAAGACTAGAATAAAGCGGACAATTTTATTTGTCCACCTTACGAAACAATTTTTTTAAACTCAGGAGAAGAAAACTGTTGTAATATTTGGGTGGCGCGACCCCTGAGTGTGGGTGCGGGCGAGGACAGGACAACCCAGGGCCAGGGCCACTCACTCCGCCGTCCTGTGCAGCAGAAGGCCCGCTGAAGCAGCCACAGGGCTGGCCCTGTGCAAGCCGCATGACCTCCAGCTTCAGGAAGCCACGCCGCTCTTCTGTGACCAGTCTTTAGTGGGCCACATGACTGGGCAGCAGGGCCACCATCCTGGCCTCCAAGAACCACACTTTGGAAAGGCCCGTGGTACGGCAGGGAAGAGGTGGCAGTGCACGGCATCATCACCCTCAGGCCCAGGGCAACCTGTGGCAGCCCTCAGAGAAGTACCACATGCGCCTTACTGGCCTGAGACAGGCGACACAATCAGGCCCTTCTTAGAAACTCTCCCTGCTAATGTAGACTAATGACTTTCTCGGACAGAGACAGAGCACAGACATGTCCAGGTTCTGGCGAGCACAGGCTCTGCCCTCCCGGACGCCTGTCCTTCTGCAGTAACCGTGCTCGGAAGGCCCAGAAGGATGAGGACGCTGGCTTAAACCAGCAGTGTGCGCAAAGGAGAGTTAGGATTGGGGTAGACAGGAGTCTCAATGAGTCACTAGTGTGACGTAGCTGCCCAATATGTGGTGCCCACTGGGGCTGCCTTATTAATAATAGTGACCAAGATTTACTGAGTGCTGACTGTGTACCAGGGCACCAAACAGATGCCAGGCTGGGTTACATGGAACATGGAGGGCTCAAACATGCCAAAACAGAGGCTGGGGCTAGCCTGGGAAAGCACAAACCCAAGAAGATGCTCACCGTCCGCCCTCACAGAGCTGGGTGCCACGGACGGGACAAAGCGTGGGCAGCTGTCCTCTTGGAGCA
>PVKM010035674.1:0-15084 GCA_004027735.1 Carollia perspicillata | reverse complement strand
TATTGGGAAATCAAGCAGCGATCTCCTTCATTTTGCTAAACATGACACTGTTCTGTAGGGCCCCTTCCCGCTCCCCAGTAGTGCAATGAAGGCACTTGCCTACCAGTCTGGCTGCACTAAAACTGGAGAATATTTCTCTCTGTATTTCTGCACATGAAGGAGACTGCCCTTGCTCTACATACTGTGGGATTGTACTTGCTGTATGTACTAAGTTGCTGGCATTACTATTGGCAGTGGGGATACAGCAGCGAAAGTGCATACAAGAATCACTGTTCTCAAGGAACTTACTCTGTAACAATGACACATTTAATTACTAGTATGATTTGACATGGATCCTATAGCGCTACACTAGTTCTTCATCCACTTACATCTACATGCAAGTTCAAAGTTTTTACGTCCTACAGATGAGGTCTGGGTGGGTCATGTTGAAAACCAAATTTTTATCATGACAGGCCAAAAGATGATTGATCTATACCATATATGGTCAGAACACCTCTGCTGAGCACATGTGTTGATTCAAATAAATAGAAAATAACCAAATGCCGCCATTGATTTCTCACAGCCACAGGGAGAAGGCCAGTTTGTTTCTCATGACACCATTTGGCTCCTGGGCCAAGACCTGAGCTGGAATGAGTGTGTCCCATGCAGCTCTTCCCTGGAAGAGCTACTGACACCATTGGTAATTGTTCTATACAGCTATGACAGACAACTCTCTGGATTTAGTGTTGCAATGTATCTGTCTAGAGATAAGGCTTAGCATTTGATGAAACACAGTGAATTACACAATGAATGGAAGGGTGTGTGTGGTGCTCTGGGCTCCTCTCTCATTTGGCTTCAATCTCAAAAGCTTGTCTTTTGAGGACATACTGATGTAGCTGGGAGGAGACAGCCAGCTTCTCCTTAACTCCCAAGTCTGCTGCTTACGTTTAACAGGTCCTGAGTTAGGTTAGGGAAGAGCGAATGGGGAAGTTACGTTTACACTACAACTCTAACAAAGCGTACTTCCTGCTGTCTGGGTTGAACGTATCTATTGCGCAGGCCCAAGGCTCTGACAAGAATTCTTACGTCTCCTCACTGAGTCTCCTGGGGCCCTCTGCTGTTAACTCTGTGCCCTTGTACTGGTGACTGGGGTTTGCCCCAAACAGGTGGTTGGAAACTATTCTCCCTGCTGCTGCTGAACCTTTATCAAGCTAGACTTGAGGGGCCCTGCAGCCTGCTGAGAACTGAGGGAGGTCACCAAAGGGAACTCAGGTTTTAAACCATTTAAGGACAAAACAAATACCTTATCCCACTCCTCAGAATCTGCAATGACCCATTTAAGCTTTCTGAGATTTATGAATAGTATATTCCCCAAACTCTTGGTTCTTAAATTCATTTTATAATTGGACCATACCTGGATTTGTTTTAAAAAATCTCACAGTGTGAACTCTGAGGGATGTTTGATCACACCAGAGGTGAGGTCCTCATCACTCTGAATGAAATCCAGATTCCTCTAACCTAGGCTAATGCTGTATCAGAAACGCTCCCTTTCTCTCCTGGTGGAGGCTGGGGGAATAGTCTGGGGTCCCACTTTACTTCTGGGACATATTCCTGGGTACCTTCTTGGCTCCAGTGGAGACAAGAAGCTTAGGGGAGAGGCCATCTTACCTGAGAACTCCTGCCTGTTCCTAGATAAGACCACTCCTCCCCGAGTCTTCATGGTTTTTTTGGAAGTAATGAAGAGAGATTTCTAAAACCTTGTGTGTGCTCCTAGAAGAGGAGTGTGCCCCTCCAACACTCTTAGCACTACCATTGGCCTTGACCATTTGGACTAATTTCATTGCCCTCTATATCCCTGATTATGTCAGTCATGGGAACTCGGGTCCTCCCCTCGCCATATGTCTGCAGCTGTATTTTTCTCTATAGCATGTATCATCTGGCGTTTTAGGTATTTTACTC
Source organism: Carollia perspicillata (assembly GCA_004027735.1). Taxonomy (NCBI): domain Eukaryota; kingdom Metazoa; phylum Chordata; class Mammalia; order Chiroptera; family Phyllostomidae; genus Carollia; species Carollia perspicillata. Next base: position 13,146 of record PVKM010035674.1, on the reverse strand, counting down.
GTCTATATTCCGATGAGGATGTTAGTTCCATGAGGGTTGAAATTCCTGTTTTTTTATTGTTGTTGTAGTTGTTCTTGTACAGCATAGTGCCTGATGCATGGTATATATTCAATAAATATTTGTTGAATACATGGCATGATGGATATCTAGTATTTTTAAAAGTTAGTAATCATTAACAATACACATTCTCTTGTTTTTTTTTTTTTTGATAAATGACCCCTGATTGATCCCTGAGGATATTTAGCCTTTCCCATAATCTCTGATAGTTGAGAGGATCCTCTAGAACCCAAATCATCACATTATTTTGGGCATAACCCTTGACACCCCTAGAGACCAATGTGTCCAATGTCTATTCACACTATCTTATTTCAACCCCCTGCCACCACCCCGACCTCTGCTGGCATATGCATTCTTTTATAAGACATTTAATCCAGGAGAAATCAATTAGCCAGATTTCTGACAATTGTAGCCAAATCTAAGGTCTAGGGCATGACGGGAAAATGGCACGTAGTGATGGTCTAAGCAATCAACTTTGTAAGACCATCAGACTAATTGGGCCAATTATCTTGCCACTTTAATTTCTGAAAAATGGCTTCCTCAGAAGCTAGAAACACTGGGTGGATGACTTCTCCTAGGCTCTGCATCTGCTGGGCCCTGGAAGCAATCCTGTGCTGTGCCTTTAAGCTGGAACGTCCCCACTTATATTCGGCTACACCAACCCATCAATCGGACCCTGCAAGGGCCTCCCTCTCTAATGACTGATTCCATTTCTAAGCATGCCTGTGTGGCCTTGCAGGGTGGACATGGCATACTTAGATTATTTTTGATAGCCTGGCCTTGAGGCCTATACCTATGACTTTCCAAAAAGTTTGTTGATTAGATAGTCCCAGAAACACCAACAAATAAGGCAATATGTCAGTATTTTCAATACCAAGTGAAAATGCAAAAAAGAATCTGGGGTGTACGAGGCCTCTTATTTACATTGCCAACTTCTATCTGGCCTTGAAGAACTTAACCGTGCAAATCAATTTTATCACCAACTTGCTCCTTTCAAGGCCAAGATGCCCATGTAAGTCCTCATGAATCTAGGAGATACCAGAGCAACACCGGGAGTGCCATACACGTGGGTCGCTCTGAGTGAGAGCGCCACACCAGTGACCTCTAAATCCTGCTTCTGTATCAGTGAGGTTTCAGTCCCCATCCCCACCCTGGTACTTCCTTTCACCTTGACGTGTGCCACAGCCACCACCCAGCAGAATTTAGCACTGCCACATCCAAAAACTCCGCACTAAGCTTAGGGGTAAGGCTCACTAAAAGGTTACCATCGACAAGCACCAGAGTCCATGGACACCCTTACAAATAAAATAACAATCCTTATTCTACCATCCCCCAAACTCAAAAGCAGACACAGAGACTCTCTCCCAATCCCTGCTATTTTTAAACCCTCTAAATTCTCCCTGTCACTTCCACTATCCATGTCCACATACTCATTTTAGGCCTGGCTGTATTATCATGCCACTGGCACCCTTGATGTCCTTTGGTAAGCCTGGATACAGCACCTGTGCTGTGAAAATGCTCTCTGGGTTGCAGCGGTGTGAGAAATAGGATGCAAAGGACACATACGAGATTTGGCTCCATATCTGCCCTGAGTCCCTGTCTTGGAATCCCACTATTCCCAAAGCCCAACCTAAAGCAGAGGGGAGTCAGAGCCTGAGCAGCTCCTTGCAGGTGCTGAGGGCGTGGCGGTTGACGCACAGTCCTAGGAGGCAGGTGGGTCAGGGGTATATTTCTTCAGCTGCTTGGTCACCAGAACTATATGCTCATCCTTATTTTCTGACTGTGCTTTTGGTTTTCTAAACTTGCCTTCCTTTCGGGATTATGAATTTAAAGGGCTCCCATACTCACGCACACACGCATTGTTGGATTACTTTCTGCCTCTCTTCTCACAGATTCTCTTACACCAACCCAACTAATCGAACCCTCTATATCCCGCCCCACCTCCCCCAATCCAACCTATTTCCTTACATGCTCAGTTCCTGTGTTGCAGTGAACAGGAACTATTTGTTTTTAAGGAATACAGCATCATTTTTTACAGCATACTTTAGACTCCGAAACTCAGCAATAACACACTCACACTGGGTCTTTCGTCAACATGGAACTTCCGATCCCCCAAGCTTTAAGACCCTTAGGTGTTTAATTCGTTACAATGCACATGTGCAGTATCTACAGCAGATTCTAGATTCCACTGCCCTGTTGTCACCAGGCCTTGGGCTACTGGTGCAGATCTCCACGTGTGCTCAGAACCACAGAGTGGAGCTTCTGCCTCGCTCCACCCTTTTCTTCCTAGTTATACTTCCTTTCCTTTGTGGTGAATCTAACATAAGTCGTCAGTTAGCTTTATTTGAGCACGAGGTGAGTACAGAGAATAAAAATGGGGAGAAGCTCACATGGGTTTATAATCTACATCTAGAATGTATTTGAACGTTGCTATTTCTACATAATTTAGAGAGTGAATCTACTATGTTCTTCGAGGACAGGATTATATCTAACTCATTTTGGCAGCCTGTTCAGTGGCTCTTACAGGGCTTGGTGCACATGCAGTGCCTAATAAATGCTTACCGACTCAATGAGTCGTCCCAATGGCAGTACCAGAGGAAGATGTGAGAATGTCAGTGGGTTGAGAGAACAACAAGGGCAGTTTCAGAAATTAAATTTATACAACCTTAAGCTCCTGGATGGGCAAAAACAGAATGGAGGCTGAAGAGAGACAGCTCACTGTATCCCATGGGTCACTGTGAGATTCCATGGGAGACCTGAGGAATCAGTGCAGAACTGGAGAAAATAACCAGAAGGGCAAGTGCTGGAAGATATTTTTCATGTCTGTGGTTTTTTGGGTCTTTTTAAATATCTGAAAATGTAATACCCCAGCCATCACATTTAGTAAAAGCCACTTTCATTTTGCTGTGAGTTGTAGTGACAGAGAAAACCTTCAATCATCTCTACTAATGGGATGGAAGCAATGGTACATATAATCCAAATGCCATTTCTATTTGTCTTTGGAAAGTATTAGATGCACTTTCCCCCAGAAGGTTTGCTTTCATGACGATTAGTTCTAGCTTAGGCTAATGCTAAAATGAGCAGGAGAAGAGTAGAAATGTGTTTATGGCAGAGAGAACTCATGTAGGGCGCAGTATTTGCCACAGTTAATCAACCACATGAATAGTCTATGAATAGTCCATTGCAACAAGTGGGAGTTTGAACAGAGCAACAGGCAAAGAGTGATTACATACCCTGGATTTTAAGGACTCAGGGGCAGAAGCCCCAGGAGAAAGCTAGAGCCAGTGTTATGAAAAAGTGTTGAGGAAGAAAGAACACTGAGTTAAGTGTGAGGCTCCCGGGGTTCTCAACCTTGATGCCCAAGGGAGGCCATATAATGGCTTCGTTTCAATTTTCTTATCTATAAAATGTGATAATGACACTGGTTTTGCCTACCTAACAGGTTGACTGTGTAAAAAGAGATAGAGGACAAAGGGCTTGTAAAAGTATCAAATGCTAGGAAAATGCAGAGCGCTGATAGACTATCAGTGAAATATTGTTGTCACCACCTTTTCAGGATCCATTCTTTGCCCTGACTCATCCGTGTTTGGGGGTCTTCGGCTGTGGCTTCTGAAACTTACCCCAGCTAGAAAAAGAGTCACGTTTCTTAAGCAGCCTGCTCTTGGGATAGCTACTTTGATAAGATCCACAGATCCTAATGAATGGATGCACCCTTTCTCAGATAATAGTTTGATTTTTACAGGGATCTGATAGCTATCATGGCTTAACCTGGTGGCTCAGAGAGTGTGGTCCCTGGAGGAGCGGCATCAGCATCACCTAGGAATTTGTTAGAAATGCAAAATCACAGACCCATCCCCAGACCTACTAAACCACATACTGGTAGTGCGGCCTAGCAATCTGTGTTTTAACAAGTCCTCTGGTTGATCCGATGCATATACAGGTGTGATGACCATTGTTTTAGCTCAAAGGAAAAAAGGAAAGGCTTGGAACTGGCCTCTGGGATGTGCTCCTGAGAAGCCTTTATCTTTCTGAAGGAGGCAGAGGAAGGCTTATGTGACTTTTCAAATCACACTGCACACGTGACTATGTGCGTGTATAAAGTGATGACCTAGAACGTCATTTTCTCAGGGAGATCTTTTTCCCAACCACGTGCTCCCCTACCTCTGGGCACTCCCTACATCCCTTTCTTGATTTATTTTTCTCTGCAGCATTTATCACCTTCTACGATGGCATGTTATTTCCTTATTTGTTTATTGCCTGTCTCCCTCAGGTGGCGTGCACGCTGTCCAAGGGCAGTCCTTTTTGTTCCCCCCACGTCACACTCTGTCCCTCCATGTGCTGTGTCCCCAGCTCTGAGAACTGCGCCTGGCACCTTGTGAGCCCTCGATATACATTTGTTGAATTAATGAGTGAATAAACGATGGCTGAACCTGGGAGATGAGAAAACATTGGGGGCGGGCCAAAACGCTGCAAGCGTCCTTCTTTGGCAGGGCTGCTACCCTCTGGGAGCCTTGCCTCTCGGTTCCTACTTTGGGCTCTGGAATAGCTCTGCAACCAAGGCTTGGGAAATGCCACCCTCAGGGCTTTCGTTCACTGTACTGTTTCTCATTACAAACTATGCTGTGTGGTTTTTCTTAGGTATGGGGATAGTGTACTGACTGATCGCCATGTTTATATGGCTGGCCAGGGTTAGGGGCCAGTCTAGGGGAATGCAACAGACTAGAGTGTGACGTGGTGGGGAAAAAAGTTGTCTATGAATAAAAATCATGAGTTCCGAGTTCCGGTCCACATCCTTCCCCTAGCTTGCTATATGGGCTTGGGCAAACTGCTTAGCATTTCTGGGCCCTGTCTCATCTGTTGATCTCAATGATCTCCAAGGTCCCTTCCAGTTGTAATTACATATCCATTCATGTGTTACCTGGTTAATGTCTGTCCTTCTGCTGGTAAGCTCCATGAAATCAGGGGCCGAGTCTTTATATATTTGCCCCCCTAACTCATAATGCTTAGCACTGCAGGCATTCAAATATTTGATGAGTGAGCACATCCCTATGAAAACCAAATGGTGATCTCAGCCTCATTAGCCGGTGCTCTACACGATGAAGTCCCAGGGACATGGATGTGGGCTGCAAAGACCCTGACCCAGAAGGGATCTCCAACTGCATGAAGAAGAGCCTGAGCTGGCTTTACCTCTCTCCCAACCCCCTGGGCATAGAGAGGTTGCATAGCTCACTGAAGTGAGGACCATGGCAGTGTGCAATGGAGAGCCCAGTCTGGGCAGTGAGCCATCCACTCTGTGGTTTAAGAAAGCATGGGTTTGGGGTTAGGGACAGAATCTGAATCACGAATCTGCTATTTTCTAGCTTTTTGAATCTTTACAAGTTATTTACTTCCCTTAGCTTCAGGCTCTTCATCTGGCAAATGAAGACAGTACTGCCTGCCTCTCAGGATGGTTGTGAAGATTAGAGAAGATAACATATATCAAGTGCTTTCCCAGCCTCCGGTCTGAGAAAGGTGATCAGTGAATGGGAGCCTCCTGGTCTGGTTCTGCCTTCCCTGCCCCTTTCTAAGGCTTGCCTCCAACAAGGCCTCCTTTCCCAAAGAACTGGCCTAAGTCTGTTATGAGCCCAAGGCGGTGCCCTCACCCGTCTGGCTGAAGGGGGATAAAGACTGGGATAAAAAGTGCCTCTCAAAATAACATCATGTGGACATGCGTATTTTCTCCCTTTGCTTCCAGTTTGCTTAATGAGATTTTGAGATTTGTAACTTGCTATGGTACAATTCTGTAAATAAAATTTAACCATTAGTTACCATCTTAACTTGCTGAGATGTATCACTGAACAGACAGAACTTGAACTTGGGTGCCTTCGTCCCTCCATCCACCTTGCCCCCTCTCCTGTTCCCTGGCAGATTGATTTATATTCCTGTTCCCGCCCTGCCTCCTCCACTCCCCCTGCTCTTCACCACACTCATCTACTACATATGGCCATCTTTATTCTGGAAAATAAGTTCCGCTGCTAGGCGACCAGAAGACAAAATCACTGTGGTTGAGATAATTCTTATTAGTGATTGTAACTGCAGTGGCGCTGCCATCATGCCAGATGGACGCTCGATAGCGTCTGTCCCCACCTAGACAGATCTTTCTAGAAGATGGGATGGGGTGGATTCTTGGTAGAAAATTAAGGGCCTTGGCACTCAATAGAAAGTATTTATAAATCACTGTATATCAACAGCCTGCTTTAGAATCATTTTATTAGAACACATTCAAGAAAGTGACATACGGAAAAAAGACAGCAGCAATTCTCAGTCATGCAAATGCCCGTGTTAAGGTTCTCCATTGGATTTAATTCAAGTACAAAGACAGTCCTTTCCTGAGCCAGGTGCAATTCCAGAGAATGACACTTTGCATTGAGAGCGCGTTTCCTCCTCAAAGTTCAGAACACTGAACAAGTCCCATCCTCACAACAAGATTGTGAGATACAGAGAAGTGTAAACTTTCAGGATTTTAAGGAACCCTTTACCCAGCCCTCCCCCACAACCCAGCTGGGGGAAGCAAGCCCAGCTTCGGGATCTCTTAGAAATAAGGTTTAGTCTATTGAAAATAAAGCAGTGGGACTTAAAAAATTAGAAAATGAATATACATATGTATACACAATGGAATCACCTTTGCCTCTTGCCTTAGTGTGTGGTTCCCAGGAAACTCTGTGTTAGGGGTTGGGGCTCTGTCTTAAGTGTCTCAGAAGCTGAAAGACTTTTTTTATTCTTTAACTTTTTATTATGAAAAGTTGCAAACATATACAAAAGTGGACAGAATGGTAAAAGGAATGCCTACGTACACACCAGCTAGTCTCGATGACCAACATATTGCCAGAGTGCTTCATTGATTTCTTCTCCTACTTCCCATTCACCCCCTAACCGGATAATCTGGAAGCAAGGGAAGGCTGGGAGGGTGGGCTTTGAACCAGGGACCTCGGGAACAAGCGAGGTTAGGAAGGAAACTAGAAATGTTGACAAAACCTGGGTAGGCTGAAGCAGATAGAACATGTGTCGAGGGAGTGTTTGTGGCCAATGTTTGGGAACAGCTCGGGTTAACCCTCTTCTTCTCTGCCCTAAACCATCCGTTCCTCCTCCTCCCTCTTTCTCATGATGTGGGGCAGGCAGGCTAGACTGGAACAGTGGGACTTTCCAGATTGGGGGCAACTGATAATAGAAATGTTCACCCAGGAGAAAAACTCCAGAGACTAGTGTCTCCCTCTAATGAACCTGCCCACTCACACTGTAGACCTCTAGGGCAGGGAGGGCCTGGGGTACCTTGTGTTCAGATTGGGAGCTGGGGGGATTACCTTGGGTCATGAGGCCTCTCACAGTTCCCTACGGTCTCACCACTTTAGACTTTGAAAAGAAGCCTGGCAACCTCAAATTGAACCCAACAGAGAACAACAGAGAAGCAGGGAACCCTGAGGGGTGAGCCCATGGCCTGGGTGGGCAGATTTTGCTTGAAACATGTTGCCCTCTGAGCAAAGGCTGCACCCCACACCAGCCCTGCCAGAGCAGTCTCAAGAGAGGTGGGTGATGGGAGTCCAGGTGGGAGGTCTCAACGGCGGCACGGCTAACCCGGAGAGCTGCAGGGACAAGTCCCAGGCTGCGCGTTAAACGTAAGTGGAGAAAGGATCTCCAGGTCCCAGGTGCCACCGAGGAGCAAGGTTGCCATCCTGTTAAGAAAAGGGCCGGGGCTCTGTGATTTGCATATGACTTTGCAAAACTTTGCATGAGATCATGTAGCCCTTTATAGAAAACAGAAATCATCAGTGCAACCTACTGTATTTCTAACAACCCAGTGCACAGAGTGCAAATGTGGCAAATACACAGTCATTTTTTAGAAGAGGTAATGGAGTGGGCAGTGCTCTCTAGGACATTCCTTGGTGTGAATGCTCAGAAGCAGCCAGCCAGGTCCGGGATCCAGCTGAGGATCGCTGACTGGCTACTTGGGCTAACGTTGCTAGGGCTCAGATCCATACATTGTTCCTCGCATCAGTTCCCTGTAGGACAGAGCTGCCGTGACCTCCCAACGTCTCAGGTATAGAAACAGGAGTAGAGCCAGGAACAATATAAACAGAGATGCATTAAGTATGAGGTCTTAGTGGCAGTGATTGTTAGTGTTTATTTTATGCCTTTTTGTTTTGTAGCTTTCCTGTTTCAACCCTTTCAGGGTTCCCACGCCCCACCAACAAGTCTTGCTATGATACTCAATTGGGGGGGGAAACTTAGCAAAGTTTACCCATGTATGTAATAGATCTTTAGCAGTGATGGACCTAAAATGTATTATTTCAAGTGTTTCCAGGGTCCCCGCGTATGGCAATCTCTAATTTTTCTGAGGCATGAGGCTAGTCTGCATAGGCTGCAAGGCCAGTCGAGGGAACGGGCCACTGAGTGAGAGAGGGAGCAAAGGATGGGCCACGATACAGACCCAACCTCTGTAATCCAGTGCTGTTACAGCCTCACTATTGGGCCCTCTGAAGTGATGAGTTGTTATTTAAGAACAGTGGTCCCTCAAAGCAAGTCAACTTCTAGCGGAATTGGAGTGGCTCCTAGCCAAGAGAAAAGTTCAAGATAAAGAGTATGATCTCACACATGACTGTGGCTCAACTTGTGATGTCAAAGGCTGTGTGTCACACTTGCCACATAGATACAAGAAAAACAGTTTGAAACTCTCTTAGTAAGAACTCTAGCAGGGCAAAAACTGTTCATTAAGGGAGAGAAAACACTTCAGCATCAAGTTCGAATGGTGGTCACCCTGAGCTGTGAGCAAGACAGAGGATACGTAGGACTCCAAAGACAGATGAGACACTGAAGGAAGCCAGGAGCTGTACACATGCATTTGTGAAGTAACTCATAGTGAAGGCAGCGTGGCCACTGAGCTCACCTCTGCCGGGGAACAAGGGTCGTCTAATTTCATGTTGTGTTATACTCATGGGGGGTCTGGGGGCGGGTGGCATCAGCTGTCTGCATTAGCTAGTCCCCTCCATCATAACTCATTATCATTTCCAGCGCAGTTTATAGATGTGCTATAAGGGCTGTAGAATTTATTTTAGTGGCAGAATTTAATAGTTTTAGAAATATACTGAGTGTGACATTCTTTATGCAGTTGTTAAAACTCTTGAAGGGAGAACAGTTTTTAAAATATGTTATGGTTGCTTTTATTAATATCTAATTTATTCATTATTATCCTCATTACTGATAGCTAACACTTATTGAATGTTTAGCATGTGCCAAGCAAAGTTGTGAGTGTTTGGCATGCATGGTTTCACATGCGTTGCACCACACCTCATGGGGTAGGTAATACCATTAGCCCCATTTTGCAGACTGAAGCACTGAGAGGTCCTGCCCAGGATCGTACAACTGGCAAGCAGAGGGGCTGAGCTCTGGTTGGACTCAAAGCTATGCTTACCTACTTGGTCATGCTGTCACTTGTCAAGGAGAATCCATCTGCGAAGTGATATTTGTATGTTTGTATGCTTGTGGATGCCAAAGGTCTTGGGAAGCACCCCCCATGTATTTCGAGGATCCATCTTATCTTTGAGGACCTAGCTAGAAGTGTTCTGAGTCACTTCATTATGTGCATTTATTGGGTTTTGCATTCAAATCGCATCTCCTCTCAAACCTCAAGTTGTAACTGTCTCCGAGTTCCTGCAAATCTGTCTAATGAGGGTTTGACACATGAGACATATGAGAAATAAATACGTGCAGGCCAACTGAACACTTGTTTTCTCAAACTCTGAGGAAATATAGACTCTTTTACACAGGAAGCCATTATTGTGCAGAGCCCAGGTGGTGCCCTGAAAGAGGTATTAGCACCAATGCACAGATAAAATGACAGTCATTCAGAATCTTATTTATATATATAATATAATTTTTTTTATTTGGCCTAGGAAAGGGCTAGTGGGAAAAGTTTAAGTGGAAGGGTGAAAAAAAGAAGGTCATTATGTTTGTTTGAAACACTAATGATTTCTGTTACTTAGAAAACAACTCTTAGCTTGGCAACCACCTATATTGTCCATGTCTAATAACCCTGTATCTTTGGCATTCTGATTCCCTAAGCCAAGGCAGGCTTGGGATTAGCTTTTTGAAATATTTCCCTGGTTCGGGGAAACCTTAGCAAAGTGGCCTTCTCTTGGTCCCAATCATTTTATCACTGGGAAAGCCAAACACTGCAAAGCTTAGGTTTCAACTGCACTTTCACATCTGTCGGCACCTATTGCTCGAAAGCCCTTGTCTTCGCCATCTTCCACAAAGAGCAAGAATCAGTGAGACCCATTTTGACAGGAGTGGCTTTTATCAACCAGAGATTCTTTGTTCAGAGGGAGAGGGGTCTACGCTGAGATCTCCCCCACATCCCGCTCTGCAGGCACAGACCCCTTCCTATCACGCTGATTTAGTGCACCGTGGGTGCTATTCTAATACTAGACGCTCACAGCATGTTTCCTGAGCTCCAGAGAGAGCTCCTGCCAATGCTGGGCGTACAAGAGACATCACTGGACACCCAGTGAAATAAAAATAACCACAAATAGGGAACATATTTATTATACTATAGATTTATACTTTTTCCTGTTCCAGAGAGAGTTTGGGGGCAATTTTGCACTATGTTTTTAAATGCATCTTCAGTTGACTATATGTTCTGCGTATTTCTGTCTGGCAGATCAGCAGATCAGGGAGGCAAGGGTAGGCCTGAATTACTCCTCCAACAGACACAATGAACAGCGTCCTCTAAACTCCTGACACGTGCCTTGCTCTGTTAGGCACAGAAGGCAGCGAGCCACTGACACATGCAACACATGGAACATGGCATGTTTTCGGGCTTTTAATTCAGGCGTGTTTCATTTGGTGGATGCGGAAGGGGGAAACAATAGGACTTCCGCCTTTCGGTCCTCAATGGTACTTTGTGTGTTTTTGCCCGAATCGTCCAATTGTTCTCTCTAGTGGACTTAGCCGGCAGATGGCGGTGTGCACAGTAGGCACCGAGGAAAGACCTGGGCTCAGGTCTCAGCTCTGCCGCTTTCTGGTTGTGGGACCCTGGGCAAGTTATTCAACCTCTCCGAGCGTCATTTTCTGCAAAATGAGGATAATGATACTTACCGTGATGAACTGTTGAGAGGATCAAATGAGAGACTGTGCGTGAAATACCAGGCTCGTGTTAGGAGTTGGGAAGAAAGGCAGAAGGCAGTTGTTATTGCCAATGTATTACACCATGGGTAATTTCCTTGCAGGCAGCCTCTGCACTTGACTTGGCCTGCCCAGTTACAGCAGGGACTCGTTATGGGAAAGACTGTGTCTCTCCCGTTCGATGGGTAGCAGGGCAGAGTCCTTGGCGGGGACCTGTGTGCTGATTGTGTTCCTCCACCTTGGACTTCAAACTAGAGCTCGGACTGGAAATTTTCAGGATATAGCCACCAGAATTAAAGCTGAGGTGCAGAACAGTAAAAATACTGAATGGTGCATATGGAAAAGATATTAAGAAAAACCCATGGAATGTATTTTCAGTTTAGCTGTTTTAAAGGATTGATCTTGTGACCTAATTTGTTCTTTCATGCTTTCTACTCCGCCTGAAGGGCTATCTTTTGGTTTCTGGTGGTGGGCACTTGCTGCTCCTGCTGACCCCAGGCTCCTCATGCTGAAGTCTGTGGAGGAGGGAGGCCTCTAGGAGGAGCAGGGCTGAGCTCTGCTGGGCTCCCTCCTCAGTGACAGTACGGCGAGGTGCTCCCGCCTCCAGCACAGCACCCCAGGGAAATCAGCCACAGCGAGAAAGAGGAAGAGCCAATCTCCTGTTTTTCCTCTTTCCATTTCTGCCTCTGCTCAGGGACCCACCGAGAGAACAATGAAACCAGGCAAGTGGGAGAAATGTCCTTGAAGATACTTGTTTCATACATAATTGCTTTCTTTCAAGTTCAGGAAGGTTAGAAACGGCCTCTTTATCAAGAATTCTTCCCAGAGAACATTCCTTCTGCCCTTAGACTGGGAGAAATGAGGGGGATGTGGGAGGTGGGGGAGACATGGGTCTTGACCTAATGAGGCACCCCCTATCTGCAAACTTGCTGCCCATGCAGGGCTCACCCGTGTCCTTAACGAAAGCTCTCTGTGTCCTCCTAACCTGGGTCCAGTGTCTGACACTGACTCACTCTGGAAAGCCCTCCCTCTGGAACCACAGGACATTAAAACCAAACTTGAAACAGGTCTGCTTTCTCCCTCTCCCACTGTAAATGTCTTCATGAAATCTCTTCATGAACTTGAAAGTATTGTTCAAGCTTTTCCTTATCTCCTTATCATCCTCAGCCCTCCACCAACCAAATGTTCCTTCTCATTCCTTCCACCGACCTAGGCCCCTGACCTTCACAAACAAAGTTACCAGTTCTTCTGCTCGCAACCTTGGCCCGGCCTGCACTTTGGCCTCAATTCACCCTCTGGTCACGTTGTCTCATCTTGAGATGCAGACAGTTGGTCAGCCTGAGCCCTACAAGGACCTGCGTGTCCCCTCGTCCTTGTTTTACACATAGGGTGGGCCTTAGCAACAACCTAATAATCGTGCCCCTTCCTATCATTTAAAAATAATATCTATTAGGGGTTTTTTGTTAATAAAAGTAGTTTTATTATCAGAGGGAATTTGGAAAAAGCCACCATGCAGAAATAACCACTATCTATTATCTTTTCATGTATTCCCTTCATCTATACATACATGCATTCACATAGGTATATACATGTATGTGTACACAGGGTGGGCGAAAGCGGGTTTGGTTGTGAGTACACGAAACACAGAGTTTCTCCCATTATTTGTTATCATTTGTGTTATTACTTGTTAATTGTTGTGTTATTTTCCAATATGAACAACTGCAAACCTCCCTTTGCACCACCCTGTATGTACATGGATAAGCACAAGTACACACACATATATACAGACACACTGCAACTTACGTTTAACAGGAAACTCGGTGATTCACATTTATAGGGAAAAAGAAGACCCCAAGCAGGTGGGACAGAAAAGTAACTGCAGGCTGCAGCTCAGGCAGGCCCTTCGCCTGTGACAGTCCCAGCCTGGACTTC
>PVKM010035673.1:0-15081 GCA_004027735.1 Carollia perspicillata | reverse complement strand
GAGGGGGTGCAACCCAGCACCTCCAACCTTTGCAGGTAGCTGAGCTCCTGCAGGCTTGCGTCCAGTCCTGTCTCAGTCACCCGGTAGGTGCCGCCCAACACCAGCGAGCGGAGGGTGCGAAAGCGAGTCAGGCCCTGCAGATGCTCATCCCGAAAGGCAGGAACACGAGACAGCACCATGCACTCAAGTAGGGGCAGTGCGGTGGAGTCCTGCCCCTCAAGGAGCCAGCCCATGGAAATCTCACAGCTGTGCAGCTCCAGGGTCCTCAGGGTGCAAGGCAGACTGGTGACTGGCACCATGCTCAGGTTGGCCACATGCAGGCAGAGACGCTTCAGGTTGGGGCACTTCTGGCCCAGAGCGTTCATCAGGGCTGGGGATAACTGGGAAGCCTGGGAGCCTGAGAGCAGGTAGCCACCCAGGCGTAGAGAATGGAGGCGGGATGTCATGTACCGGTGAAGGAGGTGCCATATGACTTTAGGCCGCACCTAAGAGCCAAAGATAGGGGTGACTAGGTGAGAGATACAGGGGTATTCCAAGGTCCTCACTCACCTGGAGTCAGATGAACCCCAGTGAGGGTTCTGCTGCTCCCCTGGAATTATCCTTCCACCACCAACTTCACCTGACCAGACACTTCTCCAGGGTAACAAAACAATTTAACCCCAACACTTTTACTTCCAGATTTGAATAAAAGCAATGGGGAAAAAAAGACTATAACAGACCTATAACTCTGTCTTTAGCAACAGAGTGGATTCCTATTATGTTCTGGAGTAAGTAACCAAGATTTTTATCCCTATTTTAAGGACCACCTCGAAAAAAAAAATAACGTAAAAGAAAACTGAAAAAAGCTAAAATTGCCCAGGGTACATCAGTTATAGGTTTTTTTAAAAAAAATCACAGCCTGGTAATAGCAAAAACTGTAAAAAAGTAGCCCTGAGAAGTTAGACTGAGAAAACAAGCAACTGATAGCATTGTGCCAATGCAGGCCATTGCCCTCTCTCTACCTTTGGCCTTCCGGCCCCTCTAATCTAATTCCCTGTACACTGTATGTACACTTTACCTAGAAAAATAATAAAAAGAAAACACAGCATAAATTTTGTTGACTATTTTTGACAGAGGGATCACATCTTCCTGGCCAAATTTAAACCTGCAAGTTTAAAGGACAACTTTTTTTTGTTTCAGAATGTCAAATATTAGCCAACGTGTGGAGAACCAGCTCTCGAGCCCTGCTGGTGGGAATTGGTCTCGCTACTTTGGAACACAATCTGGTGATTTCTATTAAAATTTAAAATGTAGATACCTACTACCACCTGTTTTGCTTTTTAATATAGATATTTGTGGTTTTGCATGCAGACAATACCTCCAGAAGGATTCCAAAGAAAATGGGAGCATTTGCTGCCTCTGGGGGGAAAGCCAGGGTGACCTGGGTGACAAGATTGTTGGGGGAAGACATTCCTTTCCACCTTTTATTATTTTGCATGTTTTGAATCCTGGTTACTCTGTGGAAGGGTTAAGGGCACCAGGAAACAACCATCGAAGGCTCTTAGCTTCATCTGTGGTAATACCTCAACTTTTTTTGTTTTTGTTTGTTTTATCTGCAATTTATTTTGCAATGTATTTAGAAAATAAAATGAATTGGTGGGTGGAAAGAGGGATGGATGACTGGATCAACAGGTGATAAAACAAATGCAGTTCAGTATAAATGGTAGCGTATCTTGGTGTTCCCTGTACTAGTCTTTCAACTTTTACGTATTTTTAAATTTTTTCATAAGATGATAGGAAAAAATACAGAAAAAAATGTCATTTTTAAAAAGGTAATCTCAATAAAAATAATTTCTATACAGTGCCACAATTCGTTATCCAAAATCCTTGTGGACAGATGGGTTTCAGAATTCAGAATTAACATGGTGCAGACACCATATATAATACCGTTGGTGAGGTCTAGGTCAGCACCCTGTTATCAGGTTACTGTTATTCAGTATAACATAAGACCATTTATTCTAAGTGGAATAAGAAAAAGGACATTAATATCTTCACCCCACTTTAGGTCAGGTTTTGACAACAAATGAATTAGTTTCAAACTTACAAAACAAAACTTTCCAGTTTGTGAGTTTGTTTTTTTTTTAAATACTCAAGGAGGACTTTTTTTTAATGCTTTTAGAGAGGAAGGGAGAGAGAGAGAACCATCAATGTGAGAGAGAAACATCAGTGCGACAGAGAAACATGCATTGGTTCCTTCTATTATGTGCCCCGACCAGGAATGGAACCTGCACAACTCGATGTTTCTTTCTCGCTCTCTCCCTCCCCTTTCCTCTCGATCTCTAAAATAAAATCTTTAAAAAGTGATGTAATGTCAATAAAGCTAGCTGTGGGTGGAAATATAGGTAACACAGCATTTAATTGTCTAAATAGAATAGCATTATCTAAACTTTAGAAACACATTAACAGTACTGTATATGGCTTATGGGCACACACACACAGGAAGTAAATAAAACACCAAAGGAAAGCTACGTTCCATTTTATATAGTGGTTCCCCTAAGGAGGATCTCAAAAAGGGCAAAAAATATATGTATAAGTGTTGTGTGTGTGTTTCGTGTGATCCTCAGTAAACAAGGCCAAAGAATAAACCGGGTTAAATCTAGGTGGTGAGTACCTGTTTCTCTGAAACCATGTTATCCTCTATACATTTCTATATATTTTAAATAGTTCACAATAAAAAAAATGCTAGTGGTAGAAAGTGGAAATGGTTCAGTTGCACTGCTCAGGAAATTAATTCTGGAAATAAGTTGACTATGGAAAAAAACTCATCAATATTAATAATCACAAGTGATAATCTAGTCATCAACCAGCATTTATCATATGCTGACTATGTACATCTCAGACACTAATCCCATTTCCTAACAATCTCGGCTATCCTCGCTTTGGAGATGGGGAAACTGAGGCCAGGAGGTCGCAAAGGAACACGTAGGCGACACGACCGGGATGTGCCCGGGACAGCCAGGCTGGAAATCCAGGGTGGGAGGGGGCTGGTCCCTGAGGTCCAGCCGCCTGACCGCGACCCAAGCCCGCCCCGCCTACCTCGCTTACCTTGTAGACTGACAGGTCAATGTGTCGCCACAGCCACCCGTCGTTCACCAGCCTCTTCCAACGGCGACAGACCCTGAGGAAGGAGAATGCCGTTCGAACAACCCCGACCCTGCCCGGCCCATCCCCTCCCGCCTTCCCAACCGCCGGGCGAGGCCGCACCTGGAGAGGCGAATCCGGTCCCGGACCGGCAGGTAAGAAAAGATCTCCAACAGGACCAAGTCCGGCAAGTCCGAAAGAGTCGCCATGATCCCGCCGACACACATTGCCACTTCTGGTAAAGGAACTCCGCGATTCGCCCTGGGAGCGCCTCAGGAGGCGAGGGTAGTGGGGCGCGGGCGGGAAGGTGGCCACGGCCTCCGGTAGCCGGCCGAGAGTTTCAGCGTCCTTCGGAGGGAACGCGGTCGAGCCCCTCCCGGGGATTCGGACCAGAAGCGTAGGATGCGCGTCCAACCAGTACTAAGCTGGAGAGGCCTGGCGGGGCGCTGACGACCCAGGGGGCGTGGTTAAGGGCGGGGGCGGTTGGGGGCGGGCTTAAGAACGGTGAGGCTCCTCGGGGCGGGGCTTGGGACAAGGACCAACCTCCCGAGTGACAGGAAGCGCCGGGGCAGAGGTGGGGACCCGGAGGAGCCACGGAGCCGAGGCTAGGGTTCGGGACGGGGACCGAACTCGAAAGGCGTGGCTGGGGTGGTGACAGGCCCGGGAGCAGAACCGGGAGCAGACGTGGAGGGCCGGGGCTGGGGACCAAGGCAGAGCCGGAAGGGTGAAGCAGAGGCGGTGACGAACCCTAAGGGCTCGTGTCGGGGGCGGAACCAAGAGCGGAGAACGTGGCGGAGTGCGTGGCTTCTACCTTACAATACTTAACAATGTTTTTTGATGCATATGCACGAAAATAATTTGTAGACATGAAATAATTTGTGAAAGGGCGTGTTGAATTTTTCGTGTTGATTGATAGTGGCATCGTTGCCATAGAGGCTGAGTTGACAGTCCTGTCAAATGTCACTCATTTTTATTTATTTTTTAAAGATTTTATTTATTTTTAGAGAGAGGAGAAGGGTGGGAGAAGGAGACGGGGAGAAACATCAATGTGCAGGAGATACACCCATGGGCCACCTCCACAGGCCCCCAACCAGGGACCTGGCCAGCAACCTGGGCATGTGCCCAGACTGGGAATCGAACTGGCAACCCTTTGGTTCACAGGCTGGCACTCAACCCACTGAGCCACAACAGACAGGGCTAAATATCACTCATTTTTAAAATAGTAATTAATAAAGAACATAATCAGTATGCACCCAGGCCAGGAATCAAACCCACAACCTTTTGGTATATGGGCCAGTGTTGCAACCTAGCCACCTGGACAGGGCTACAAAATGGAAAGTTTTATGGGTAGTTATTCCTGGGGAGGGGCAGGGGTCTGAAGGCAAGTCGACTTTGTGTGCTGTATAAATACTTTTATACTGCTTAAATTTTTACTATGTGCAAGTACATATTACCTGTGAAAAATAAGTCCCAAATATTTATTAATAAATAAAACCTTTAATATTTTTCCTCAAACAAGAGCACAGGAAACATGTTTCCAGCTCTGGCAGCCATCTTGTGACTGAAAGAAAATATCAAAAGAATTGCACAGAGGTCAAGTCATATGCCAGGACCCTAATCTCAAATTTTTCTGATGCCAGAGCATCTCACAATGCTCTATTGTCGCAATTTCCTCTGGAAAATCCACATCATCTTTCAGAGGCAATGCCTTCTGGGCTTCCAAGGCCTGGGCTTCCACTCATACCACCTACCACAGTGTGTTACAAGGACCTCTTCATTTGTCTTCTTTTTCTTCCTCCTCTATCAAACTGAAGTCTGAGGTGGCAGGTCGGCCCTGGTCATTGCTGTACCTTCAACACCTGCTGACATGCTGAGATTTTAGGGAGAGGGACCTCCTGAACAACTAACTCCCTCTTTCCCTAAGATGATTTCCCCTCTGGTGAACCCTGGGTGTGAAGGTTACTGTTAAGTTCAGGTATCTCTGCCATCAGCACAGTTACAGGAGATTCCTAAGAACCATCTTCTACCCCACCTGCAGAATGAAGAGAAGGGATCCCCGTAAGAAAGCTCCTTCCTCTGGGCCAGAAACCCAGGAAACAAGGGAGCAGAAGGGGCCTGCCAACTTGCTCTGACCCAGACCTCTCCTTCCTAGGAAGCACATACCTCCCCCAGAAGAAGCAAATCTGACTGCAGATCCTACTGCCTCCCAGGCAGAGGCATGGGGCTGCCCTGGCCCTTCAATGTGCAGTCACTGAGCCCCTTCATAAGAAGCCCCAAATTAAAATTACCTGGGTGTGGTGTCCTGTCCCCTGAGGCCTCCTCCCCCTCTTACCTGGGTTCAGGGGAGTGTCTGTAGCATTGGAGTCTAGTTCTGGGACTTCCCATCACTTGCCCCACTCAGGATGGTTTAGCCCAGCTAGAACTCCCCATGGACCCCAAGCCCCCAGCAACCTCAGACTTATTTCCCTCCCCTTTCCAAAACACTCCCCACCCCTTTCCAATCTCCCCCAGCCCAAAACTCAGCACCATGATCCTGTGCTTGAGCTATCATTGATTAATGTTGAGAAGTTAGAACGTCCTTTACAAAAAAAACTAACAGCCCTGGCCAGTGTGCTCAGTTGGTGAAGCATCCTCCTGTACACCAAAAGGTTGCAGGTTTGATTCCCAGTCAGGGCATGTACTTAGGTTGCAGGTTTGATCCCTGGTCAGGGCTTGTAAGGGAGGCTACTAATCAATGTTTCTCTCTCACATCAATGTTTCTCTCTCTCATCCCACCCCCCTTTCTCTCTCTCTAAAAGCAATGAAAAAAATGTCCTTAGGTGAGGGCTAAAAAACAACTCACATTTACTACCCCACCCCCACCCCATTGCAAATGTAACATGCTCATTGTAGATAATCTGGGAAAATATCAAAAAGCACCAAGGAAAATAGGCCTCAGCAATTTATCTTGTGATATCAACATAAGAAACATTCAAACTTGTGGATAATTTTTATAAGACTTTATCTGAGTCAAACTGACAACATGCTGGGAAGATCTCAAATGCTCCACAGAGCAAGTTTTGCAGCTCTTATGCATTTGAAATTAAGGAGGGAACCAGCAAGGGGAGAAAGACAGGCAGGGATTGGATTACAGGATAGTTAACAAGATTATGTGCTCTCTTGATGGTGGTGAAGCTTATTACAAAGGTGTGTTAACCTAGATTCTCAGAAGCAAAGGACAAGACTAGCTTAAAGCAAAGTAAACCTTTTACTAAAACGTTCTATGCCTGGGACGAGACTACCCACTATGACCTCGCAGTTTGGAATTTATGATCAGATCACCCTGCGAGGTTACTGTCCTTCGAACTCCCTTTCATCCACAGAACATAGGGAGGGGCGCCCCCTGTCGTACCAGCCCTGGAAAACCAGCCTGTAGTACAGGGGCTACAAGGTATGTTTGAGATCTACAAAGTGCTTCCTTGAGGGCAGAAGCTACGTTCGTTGAAGATAAAAACCGGGAAGATTTTGCATGTGTGCCGTTTCCACCTTCCTCGCTTCTGTTGCCGTTAGCTTGCAACGTCCATTCTAATAAGTGCTGGTATCCAGGCTAGGATCCAGGATCAGGCGGTTTGGTTCCTTCGCTTATCGACTATAGTCTGCACCCCAGAAGGGAGGCCCAACCCAGAATGAAGGCAGAGGGCGGGACTCAACCCGGCTCCCCGTAGGCCCCGTAGTTGTAGTAAGAGGCACCGGCAGGCTCAGGGACAGCAGGTCACCCGGGGCCCCGGGCCCCACTGTCGGTGTCTCCCTACAGCGAATGGGGCCTCAACCAGCTGGGCCCTGACCCCTAATCTCTGACCCTCCCACCACGGACCTTCCGCCGGCCGTCCACAGGCTGGGACCCCCACTCGGCCCCACGCACCAACTGCAAGTTTCCCCTGCCTAATCTGGGGACCCCAAAACCGCGCCTGAGGACCGCAAACCTATGCAGCGTCTGTAGGGCAAAGAATGCGATGGGGTGTTAACTAGCACCGGGGAGGGGCGGGCGCTTTAAGTTGCGCACTTCCGCTTCCGGTTCTCAGCGTCGGCTCTGGCCTAGGCTTAGGTTTTGCACAACTAGGTTGTGGCGTCTGCAGGTTCTAGGCAATTCGAGGTGAGCGGCGAGGTAGAGCTCTCTGGAGTCGGAAAAAGCTGTCGGGACCTGGCCATTGACGGCCTACGGTCCCGAGAGAGGCGACCTGAAGGGGGGGAGGCGCGGTTAAGTGGCATCCGCGGTCCTGGGACACGGAACTTGGGGTCCCGGAGGACTAGCGTCTGGGGGGTTGGGAAGTGAACGTAAGTCTAAACCGGAGATCTTGGGGCCTGGGAGACTTTGACGTCCCACCTCTGCTGCGTCCCAACTACTGCCCTCTGTAGTTCCAGACAGGATGATCGAGGTTGTTTGCAACGACCGTCTGGGGAAGAAGGTCCGCGTCAAGTGCAAGTATCCACTGGTGGCGGAGAGACAGTGGTCCCTGGGGGTGCTTGGAGTGAGACAACTCAGTCTGTGTTGTAGAGGGGGCGGATGGGGTCCTAGCAAAGTGCATTCAGCCCTGCAATGGCCTCTTCTGCGTTCTACTACTCCGTACCGTTTTCCTTAACTCCTCTGTGCCCAGCACTGATGACACCATCGGGGACCTTAAGAAGCTGATCGCAGCCCAAACGGGTACCCGTTGGAACAAGATCGTATTAAAGAAGTGGTAAGTGCAATGACAGAGCTGGGGGACTGACTGGACAGGACCCACAGAAGGTGTGGACTGGGGGAGTGCTGCAGACAGCCCTTTGCTTAGGCAGGGCTTCCTTAGCTTACCTCCAGGGTGAAGAGCCACCTCAGGTTTCTGTCTGAAAGGATGCTATCCCGTAGGTACACCTGTTTTGTTTTGTTTTGTACTTTTTTTCAAATCATTTTTTTATTGTTGTTCTATTATGGTTGGCCCAATTTTCCCCCTCTACCCCCCTCTGCCCATCCTCCCGGGGCTCCCACAGTCAATTCCCACACTGTTGTCCATGGCTGTAGGTCATTCATTCATGTTCTTTGTCTAGTCCCTTCCCTTTCTTTCCATCATTATCCTCCTCCCTGTCCCCTCTGGTCACTTTCATTCTGTTCCATGTTTCCATGCCTGTGGTTCTATTTTGTTCATTAGTTTATTTTGTTCATTAGATTCCTCTTAATAGGTGAAATCATATGGTATTTGTCTTTCAGGTACACGATTTTTAAGGACCACGTTTCTCTGGGGGACTGTATCCTTTGTGTGATTTCTTGAGGAAGGGTCCACACCACGTCCTGGTTCTCTTTGTTCAATACTTAGTCTGAGATTATGCAATAAGATGTTTAACTTAGTATGTAGTACATGGTAAGCATTTAGAAAATGGGAGTCACCTGATTATTTTGTTGGAGGAGGAGGGTGGTTTCCTTGTTAAATGTTTTGAGGCCTAGAAGACACTTTAAGGTCAAAATATTTATTACTGAGCTCCACCTAGTGTGGACAGGAGGTCAGGGTGGAGTAAGTCAGCTGTGCGAAAGGAGCATGAAGGTTTTTTTTTTATAGTTTGGATTCTTTTCATATCAAAATGACCCAGTCCAAAATGGCTTCCTTGGCTCTGGGCTGAGTGCTCAAGCTGCCCTGTCCCAGCTGTGAGAGGTGAAAGGGTGGGGACCAAACCCATAGTAAGGATTCCTTAACACCTTTACTTCAGATGAAATCCATGATGGGATGAACCTGGAGCTTTATTACCAGTAAAGCAGAATTCCTCCTCTACACTCTGCCCTCCCTAACTCTCCCCTCTTCTCCCACTCTCGACCCCCACACTGGTATGGATGCTTGTTTTTAAAAAGTCATGTTAATAAAAACTTAGAAGCAGCTTGCTTCATTGTTGTCATCTTTGAATGAGAACTTAAATATAAGGTGGAGAGTTTGGCATCTTGTTGTCACTATACCCTCAGTGCCCAGCTACTCGGTAAGGGCTCAAGATTGACTGGATCAGTGAGGGAAGAGCAAGCCAGTAGACTGGAAGCCTGTGTGGAAGCCCAGCGCTCTGGGGCTTTCCATGGGTTTCTGAAGGGCAGGAGATCCTGAGATGCTTTTCATCCTGATAGACCAAGGAGCCTCTGGGGAGGAACAGTAGATGTAGTAGTTAGAAATACAGGTTCTGGATTCAGACAGACTGTGAGTAGAATCCCAGTTCTCATACCAACAGTAACCCTGGGCAAGTTACTTAACCTCCCTAACCTTCACCTCCTTTTCCAAACTGGAACTGATAGTTCATTGTTGTGTTGTGAAGTATAGATGAGACAAAACATGGTTAAGCATCTACAGTTCTTGGCACTTATGAAGTCCTAGTGGACAGAGCAAGACAGTGTGTCATAGGCTGAATTTTGATTGATCATTAGTAGTGTGATTTAGGGAAGTCAGCTTCTTTGATCCTCAGTTTCCTCCTCGAGATGGGGTACCATGATGATGCTCATATCTCAATGAGATGGTGCACTTAAAACAGCAGGATGTCTGCTGTGTGGTTTTATTAGCTGTCTCCAGCCTTCTCCAAGATGTGAGTAGACAGGATGCCAAAAACCCCATCTCTGTTCCCCTAGCCAGAGATCCTAGCATCAACCTTGGCCTTGGCCTTTCCCAGACCCATATACTGGAGCCCTTCTCAAGAGCTTCACCCAGAACCTAGCTCCATTCTTTCTCCCCTCTCTTGCACTG
The DNA here is from genome assembly GCA_004027735.1 of Carollia perspicillata. Taxonomy (NCBI): domain Eukaryota; kingdom Metazoa; phylum Chordata; class Mammalia; order Chiroptera; family Phyllostomidae; genus Carollia; species Carollia perspicillata. Next base: position 5,239 of record PVKM010035673.1, on the reverse strand, counting down.
ACCTGCCTTATCCTACCTCAGCACACAAACACAGTCAAGTCCAGCCCAGTGCTCCTTCCCTTCCCCCCAAGCTCCTCCCAGCCTCTGCCTTCCCTTCACCACCAAGCTTCTTGGGAGATGAACCTGCCAGCTGCCTAGGATGCTGCTGGCCTGTAGTCATTTGAGAATGTTTCTCTTTGGTCTCCATTAGTCACATCTCTACCCACCTGTTGGCTTCCCTCCTGTCCCTAAGAGATACCTGTTTCCGGGTACCGTTCCTCTTATTACACTTAGAGCTCAATCTCCCCTTTACCTGTTCATTAAAATACAACCCCACACCAAAATTTTTTAATTCCATGATAGCCTTTTATTAACCAGTATCATCTCAATAAATTTGATAAAAAATACATATATAAGAAATTAACAAATATAAAACCTGAAGTAAAGCAAATAAAAAAAAAAGATGTAATAAACTACGTGAAAGCCTTTACGAGGTGATTCCTTATAAATTCAAATCAGCATAGAAAAGTACACACTAAAAGTGAAACCCCTTTCCTCACTCCAGTCTCCTAGGTCAGGACTTTTTCAGTGCATTGGTATAAACTTCAGTTTTATTTTTAACAGATAACTATGCTAACATCTGTTTGTAAGGTAATCCAGGTGTTATGTTAAAAATTGTTTCATATTAAACCACCCCTCCCACCAGGGGAAATCGTTAACATATTTGAGTGAATACAGACATTTTCTGAAACACAACCTATAGTTTTTATACATTTGGGATAATTATACATTCTGTAATATTCACATACCATACAGTTTGCTTTTTTATGCTTTTGACATCTTTCCATATATTCCTTTTAATTCGTATTTTTTATTTTATTTTTGTTATGCTTTTTTTTTAAACATAAAAGGGCAGTATGGAAGGCACTGCGGTGGTAGACGCAGAACTCCTCATTTGTCAAGAAGGATGTAGGAAGAAAGAGGGAATGCAGGCAATCAGATGAATCTGCCTGTATTACAGATGAATCACATGACTGCACTGAAGAAGCTGAGAATAAAAGCTGACCTAGGTTTGGGAAAAGTGTATGATGGAGGCCCTGGCTGGTGTGGCTCAGGGGCCTGAGTGCTGGTCTGTGAACTGGAGGGTTGTGGGCTCAATTCCTGGTTAGGGCACATGCCTGAGTTGCGGGCTGGGTCCCCCATTGCGGGTGTGTGAGAAGCAATTGATGGATCTTACACATGTTTCTCTCCCTCTCTTTCTCCTTCCCTTCCCCCTCTCTAAAGATAAATAAGTAAAATCTTAGAAAAAAATTTTAAGTAGTATATGATGAGGTCCTAGAAGGTTATGGACAAAAAGTGTGCAAAAACACTGTACTCTAGTTGGTAAATATGTTCCTCACAGGGATATGATTTAGCAGTTCTGAGACTTTGTACATGTATGTCCACACAGTTGAACAAATGGGTAAATATATTACAGATAATGAGAGCCGGGTTTCTCACTGCTGAAGAAAGAAGTTACAAATAAAATGAGGATCAGTGGGTGGGAGAGGGTGGTTACAATGAATGCTATAGGACTGGATTAGACCTGGAGGCATCCATGTAGACATAGTTTTTATTTATTACGTATACAGACAATGCAGATATGTGTGTATACAGTTATTTCCTTGCTTTTTCCACCTAGAGGGACCAGAAGCAGTGACACCACACTAGCAATGAGCATGCCCAACACCCAGGTCTTGGTATCTAACATTCTCCAATGAAAGAAGCCAGGGTTTCTTGGAGAAGTGATTGTTTCCAGAGCTAGGGACAGGGAAGATACAAGCTGAGCATGGAGCACCGTGTGGTGTCAGGAAGTAGGAAGTGCCCAGACAAAAAGGATGAAGGCATGTTGAAAGGGAACAGTCTCAAAGTATCCTCAAAAGTATTTATTCATTACAATAGTAAGTTTGGAGACTGCCTTAACCAGATGATCAGAGTTAATATTTCAGGTGTGGTATGCAGCCCTTGAAGTGGTGCCTAATGATCTCCTTGTCCTTGTGTATTCACACCCTTGTGTAATCCCTTCCTCTTGAGTACAGGCTAGACCTAGCTTTGAACAAATAGAACATGGCAAAAGTGATGGCATATCACCTCTGAGATGAGGTTGCAAGGAGACTGGCTTCCGTCTTGCTCTCTCACTTGTTCACTGATGAAAGCCAGCTGCTAATGTTGTAAGCTGCCTTATGGGGAGGCCCCCAAATAGTAGGCAGCAAGGAACTGCAGTCTTCAGACAAACATCCTGTTAGCAACTGAATCCTGCCAGCGGACATAGGAGAGAGCTTAGAAGAAGATCCTGCCACACTCAAGCCTTCAGATGAGACCACAGCCACCCTTGCTGACACCGGCTAACCTGTGCCTGGATTCCTGAGCCACAGAACTGTGAGAAAATAAATGTTAAGCCACTAAATTGTGGGGTAAATAGTTATGGGGCAGCAACAAATACCTTATCACAACCAGTAATACATCCCATACTAGGTATGATGCACTGAGGTTATATTGTCTCTATGCTATCCTTCCCAATAATGTATAACCTCAATCTAATCATGAGAAAATACCCAACAAACCCTGTCATGACAAAACATTAAAATCAGGGCCATTCTACTATTCAAAAGCACCAAGATCGTGCAAGACAAGGAAGACCTAAAAATTGTCATATCAGAAGAGACTACGGAGACGTGACAATGTGGATTTAAGTCTAGTTTAGCTAATAGTATTATACCGATGTTGACTTCTTTCCTTTGATATTCTATGGCAGAGTTTCTCAGCTCTGGCACTGTTGGCATTTTGGGCTGGATAATTCTTTGTTGTGGAGGCTGTGCATTATAGGTTTTTTAACAGCATCCTTGTCCTCTACCCACTAAATGCCAGTAACATTTCCCTCCCCTCTTTTGTGACAACCAAAAATGTTAAGACACTGTCAATCCCTGACAGATGTGGCTTAGTTTGTTGGGCCTCCTCCTGCTAGCAAAAGGTCACTGGTTCAATTCTTGGCAGGGGCATATGCCTATGTTGTGGGTTTGGTCCTGGGCTGGGGAGCATATGAGAGGCAACTGATCAATGTTTCTTTCCGTCTCTCTCTCTCTCTCCCCTTTCTCCTCCCTCTAGAATAAATAAGTAAAATCTTTTTTAAAAATACATTGTCAAATGTCCCCTGGGAAACAAAACCACCTCTGGTTAAGAACCTCTGTTCTGTTATTAGCATCTGTTATTAAATGCTAATACAAGGGAAGGCTGGGTGAAGGGTATGTGAAACTCTATATTCCATATAAACTCTATACTACTACTGCAACTCTGCCCTAAGTCTAAAATTATCTTTAAAAAAAGATTATTATGCTAATACATGCCTGTAAAAAATCAAAATGTCATATTTAAGTTGCTTGTTTCTTCCTTTACCTGCATCACCAGTGGTAGTCATTAACATTTGATTGAATCCAGAAATTTTCTGTGATATAAACCTATACTTTTGACACAGTTGAGGCAATTATATACTCTAGTATTGATACTGTTCAGCAGCTTTTTAATGCTTTTTTAATGCTTTGATATCTTTCCATAAATGATGTCATTTTTTAAAAGGAATTGTGCCTCAAGGGTCATTGGCATGCTCCTTTTTTTTTTTTTTTCTAATTTTTTTAGAGAGAAGGGAAGGGAGGGAGGAAGACAAGGAGAGAAACATCAATGTGTGAGAGATACATCGGTTGCCTCCCACTCGCTCCCTACTGGGGACCTGGCCCGCAACCCAGGTGTGTGCCCAGACTGGGAACTGAACTGGCAACCATTCTGTTCACAGGCTGGCGCTCAGTCCACCGAGCCACAGCAGTCAGGGGTGATGTCATTATTTTCAGTAACTAATTGTTGACTTGTTATGCTTTTCTACGCACTATAATTGCTATGCTGTACTATGATTTGCTTTTTTCCACCCAGCAAATACATCCTCGCCATGTATAGGCCAGGCACTGTTTTGAGTGTTTTATATAAATTAACTCATTTAATCTTTACATCAAAGGTATGTATGAAATATATTTTATTTCTTATTCTCATTTCACAGATGGGAAAGCTGAAATGCAGAGGTTAAGTAAGTAATTTGTTCAAGGTCATAGCACTTGGTGGAGCCAGGCTTGAACTCAAGCAGTCTGGCTCTTGAGCGCTGTTAACCTTCTACTGCATCCTGTCTCTATTTCTTGTGAACAAGTTTCCCTGTTTTTCATGTCACTGCGCCTCATTCTTTTTAAAGGTGTGACATGAGGGTCCATGCTATAGATAGATGAACTGTATTTGAACTCTTCCCCAATAGTGTCTAACTTCCACATGTATCTCCATCCCTGGGTCCCCAACCACCTCCTCAGTATGCCATGGGCGCTGCAGACTCTAGTTTAAATTGACTCAAATTGAATTCATCCTCCTCCCACCTGCTCTCCCTCCCGTGTCCCCATCTGAGTGGCAGTGCCAATAACCACGAGTCATCAGGATGGAGGCAAAACTCAGCATGAGAGAAAAACAGTGGAGTAGGTTCCAAAGTACCAAAGTGTCTGGGTCGGTGGCATAGGGAAAGGGTTAGCTTTGCACAAAATATAAAAGGGGGTGTGATAGTCTGAAAGGAAACTAGAGGAAAGAGGTGGGAAGAGGGAGGATGGAGCAGCCAAATTCAGGTTTCTGGTTATCAGCAGCTCATCACCAAGGCAACTGCGTTGCTACGGCAACAGCAAAGGCAGCACCGCTTCTTCCAACTACCCCATCGACTGCTGTTACCTCCACACCAGCCAGACACTTCCGCCTGGGGATCTGGGACGTCCGGAAATGGTTTAGGAAGAAGGGAATTGCTGCTGCAGTAGCCAATCGGATGGGTTCTCTGGCTAAGGACGCGTAGAAGGGGATCGAGACTTCTCTGAAGCTTGCCAAAGAGCGTTGAGAAGGTGGGAATGTATCCCTTCCTCACCACTAAAGGGGCCGAAGAGAGGAGAAAGGCGTGGCTCAAGTTAAAAAAAAAAGGGGGTACGCCTACTCTCGCTTCTGCCCAATAGAAAGCTAGAAACCCAGTTAAGGTGCCCAATGAGTGTCGTTAACAGGTTTCTGTTCTAAGCGCTACGAACCAATAGGCGGCAGTGGTGGGCGGGCGCGGGTGGTAGAGGCGGTGCGGCGGAGGCGGAGCAGGCGCTGCAGCAAGAGGGAAGATGGCGGACGAAGAGAAGCTGCCGCTCGGCTGGGAGAAGCGCATGAGCCGCAG
>PVKM010035672.1:0-15078 GCA_004027735.1 Carollia perspicillata | reverse complement strand
GAGTAAGAACTTCCCAGAATTACCCAGGAAGAGCAGGTCCTGCGCTGGTGACATCAATCCTGGGCTTCAACACATACCTGCCTGGCTCTAAATACCATAAAGTATGTGAAAGCCTTTTGTAAACTGTAGAGCATTGTCCAAATGCTAATTGCTGTTATTATTCCTTTCCAGTTGAATAAAAGCCCCATTATTTACTAGGGTAAATCAATGCTGGTGGCAGGCCGGTATTGTTCCGTACACTTACTTAGGTGAAAGTAAAGTTGCAATAAATAGATGAGAGGTTACCAGCAAATAGAGTGAGTCAATGACAAAAACTGGTTAGTATTAAACCTCGAAATGATGCTTGTTACTTCGGAATGAGGTTGCACCTGCAGGTCAGCTGCAGCATGATAATGGGAAGAGTTCTGCTATATGTGTTTTCCAAGTGCTGCTATGTCCCGGGCTTGATGCTAGCGGGTATTCTAGCAGAATAAGGCACAGCCCCTTTCTTGAAGAAGCGTTTCACTGTAGCCAGATCCCAATAGCTCAAAATATGCAGATTATGTCAAGGAAGGATCAGGACAAATTGACTGAATTTTTCACTTTTCCTCCTGATGCCTTGACAGCCTGCTTCTCAGACGTACTGAATGATGTTTAATTTAATTCGTGTGCTCGAGGCAGCACGCTCCGCATTGCAGCTGTGCACAGTTTGTTTGAAAGGGCTTTTGCAGCAAGGCCAAAGGCAGGCAGCACATTGCCGTGGCATCCTGATGAATGCATCCCTTAGGAAGGAAGCGCCCTTATAATGAAGTCACAAAAGAAGTCTTCGTACATACATCCTTGGAAGCCCATCAGCACGCATGGGCAAGTGCAGCAAAATACTTCCAAATGGCCCTGTTGAAGGTAAATAAGGCCAGTCCTGGGCAGAGTTTTTAAGTCTGACTGCAGTGTCTCCAAGCAACATTCCTATAGCCATGTCCTGGTATACACAGACATGTGCATGCGCACATATAGACATGCACATGTGTGTGTGCGCTGTATCCATCTCTGCTGTGAATCCTACTCCTGCTTCCAGCACCCAATGCCTCCTACTTTCCTAATCAAAACAGGAAACTTATGTGTCACTCTCCCTTGTTGAATCAGCTGGGTTACTTTTGCATAATGCATTTTGCCTTCTCAACAGCACTGCTTTTTAGGCCTTGAACTCTAACTGTGGTAAATGACAACTTCTGAGAAAATGAGTGCCTATTGGGCAGAAGGGTGAGGTGTCCGGAATCACACTTAACCTTATTGTGACAACAATCCTGGTGGAGAAAGTCTGATTCAGTCTTCAGAGCGAGACAAGGGGACAGTGATGTGGGATTCACGTCTTCACGAGCCTCCCACTTCCCCAAACTTTAAGTGGCTAGGGAATTTGTCCCAGCGCTGGTATCACAAGGCCCAGTCTCTTGGTCTTGACTCCGTTCCCGGAACCAGAGTTGCATCAGAGACAGCGAGGCTTCACTGACAGTGTCTTTCCTTTTTCCTTTATCAACCTTGTGTTAGTCTGCCAGAGCTGCCATAGCAAAGTACCACAGATTGGTTGGTCTAAACAACAGAAACTTATTTTCCCAAAATTCTGGAGGCCAGCCATCCAAGATCAAGTTGCCAGCAGGGCTGGGTTCTTCCGAGGCCTCTCTCCTTGGCTTGTAGACGGCTGACTTCCTCTGTCTTCGCGTGGCCTTTGCTCCGTGTGTGTCTGTGTTGGGAGTGGGGTCTGTGTGTGTGGTTTAGGGCCTGGCCTAGTGATCGCATTTTAATTTAATTACCTCTTTAAAGGCCTTGTCTCCACATTCTGAGGTACTGAGGGATTAGGACTCCTTTTGGGGTTGGCCAAAAAGTTTGTTTGGTTTTTTTCCATATGATGCTACTAGTAGTGCTTAGTTGTCTTTAACTTCATTTGAAACAATTATGCTAGATTATATTGTCACAGCTGTCATATCAGAATGCATTTAAAAAAACTTGTCACAATTCATGAATAGTTCTGCAGCCATTTTAATTTTAAAGATGGAACAAAATACGCAATATTTTCAACATATTATGCTTTATTACTTCAAGAAAGGTAAAAACGCAACTAAAACACAAAAAGAATTTGTGCAGTGTGTCGAGAAGGTGCTGTGACTGATCAAACCTGTCAGATGTGGTTTGCGAAGTTTCATGCTGGAGATTCCTTGCTGGACGAGGCTCCACAGCGAGTCAGGTAGACCAGTTGAAGTTGACAGTGATCAAATTGAGACATTAATTGAGAACAATCAACATTATGCCAGGTGGGAGATAGCCAACCTATACTTAAAATATCCAAATCAATAAAATTATTGGTGAAAAATGAAAAATGTGTTTTTTTTTATTTTACAGAAAAAAACTAAATGGACCTTTTGGCCATTCCAACATGAATTTTGGAGGTGAAAAATCAGCCCATAACCACATACCCTCTGCCCTCTATCCTGCCTATCCTAATGCAGGGCAGGCCTGGCTGACCCAGGTCCCTAGCTTGCCAGATGGGTGGAGCCAGAGAAAACTAAATGGTTTCCCTCCCCCAAAGCCAGAGAGACAAAGCCAAGAAGCCCTTGGAGCAGGGGGTGAGAAGCTTGGTGGGGTTGAGGTGGTCATCAGAAGCTGAGGTTTAGATCTGAGGGGTCAGGCAACCAGGGAGGGCACAAATGAGGAACGATAAATCGCAGTGGTGACAAAAGGGTCCTCTGGGCCAGCACAGACTTAGCAGGCCCTCACCCATGGCTGCTTACAAGAAGGCTGTGGCATAAGAACCTGAGACAGAATGGGCATTGACCCAGCCTTGCATAGGGATTTCTCTTCCTTGCCTTGTCAATTCCTAATTCTTTGACATTATACACATTGCTTTCTCTACTCAAAATCTCCTCGGCCACAGTATTAACCTGCTAGCTCCTGCATGACCATCTAGATTTTACTAACATGTCACTTCTGATGAAAAGTCTCCCCAACTCAGTACATTTTTATTTAGCTGCTCAGAGATCCAGCTAGATTATTAAATTCTGTGAGAACAGTGATGCACCTTGTACTTTTAGTGTCCCTGCAGTTGCAATTCTCAGCAAATGCTTATTCAGTGAATGTTTTGAATTAGGTTGCTCACAATCTTTCTTTGAACTCACTTGGCTTATGTATCCCTTCTGTGTCTCTCATTCTGTCTTACACATAGGGAAGTCTACAGCGCGCTCAGTGCTTTAAGAAGCTTAAGCAGGTTAATGAAACGGTTAAGAATGCAGATTCAAGTGCGAGGCTGCTTGGGTTTGAAGTCCTGGTTTATTGGCGAGGTGGCCATGTTAGTGTGCTAGGGCTGCTGAGACACGGTACCACAAACTGGTGGCTTAACAAATGTGTCATTTCCCAATTCAGGAGGCTAGAAACCTGAGGTCTGGGGTTGGCAGGGTTGGTTTCTTCTGAGGGTGGTAAGGAAGGGTCCTAGCTTCTGGTGGTTTGCAGGAATCCTTGTCATTCCTTGGCTCCTGTTGCATCACCCCGATCTCTGCCTCCATCTTCACCCGGTGTTCTCTCTGTGCACATCTCTGTGTCCAATTTCCCGTTTTTACAGGGAGACCAGTCGTATTAGATTAGGAGCCCACTCTACTGCAATACGACTTCAACCTGACTCGTTTCATCTGCAGTGACTCTGTTTCCAGAGAAGGTCACATTCCGAGCTACTGGGGATTGGCACTTCAGCCATATTAACTCTGTGTGTGTATGCGGGGGCATATTCAACCTGTAACAGTGACCCTTGGCTAATCACCTGGTTTCAGTTTCCAAGTCAGTAAAATAGAATGAAAATACATAGTCTGCCTTGTAGGGATGTTGTATGATTAAGTGAATTAACATTTGTAAAACACTTAAAATAGTGCATGGCGCATGTAAGCCCTACCTCAGTTCTGGCTACATGTGTCTATCTCCTTCCCTGACCTGTGTTGGTGGGGACTCTGCTTCGTCACAGTTCTAATGGTGTCCCATCCTATATATAGTACAACATAGAGTGGAGCACTTTGTACCTGATATGGAATCTTCAAACTGCATTTATTAAACCAAACATAAGTCAGGGTGTTCCCGGGCCGAAAGTCTGTCTGGACTTGTGTGACTTGGTACATTTGGTAGATGACACTTTATCATGCCATTGGTGTAATGGGTCCCAAGGGCCTGTCCTGGGAGGGATTAGAAAACCCTGCTCTTTCTTGGTCTGTTCCTGAGGTTTCCTGCTTCCTTAGAAATGCTTAAGGCATTCGGTATTTCACATACAAATGCCATCTCATCTCCAGGTATAGAGAGACCGTTCAGCCGGAGTGTCTTGCCTTTAGTCGTTGGCATAATTGAATGCCGCAGTTCTGTGCTGCTCTGCTCGGTTGTGATATCATCAGTGCAAGGCAGGAAAAAGAAGGGAAGAGCTATGTGATATTTCTTCCTCAGAGTCCTGGGTGGGCCATCTGGCAATCTTTAAATCTTGGTGCCAGATTGAATAACATGCTTTGGGTGACTTTATAAATGTATTATTCAGGGGAGATGTTGTTTTAACCTCCGTGCTTCACGCCACTTCCTAGCTGGTGGAAATCTTTTCTCTCCTTTGCTTGAAAATTGTGTGGAACACAGCCCAGTAGAGACTAATAAATCAGCACGAGGATTTCTCAGCTGGTCTGAATAGCACCTAATGATGGAAAAGGTGGATCAATTATTCTGCATGAAGCCAGGATGAGAAAACGATGTGCAAGCGTTGTTCAGCCCATATGAGGCACAGGCTGGGATCTGACTGAGACAGCAGCCCAGGTCTTTGTCTTATTCCAGCAACTGAGGGGGTCACGTCCATGTGGGAGTCCAAGTGCTGGGGTGAGAAAATGCTTGTGTGGAGGACAGTGAGTTCAGCTTCTAACCTTGACTGGGTTGCTTATTAGTTTCTTGAAATTGACAAATCACATTACTTTTTCGGGTCTCAGTTTCCTCTTTTGCACAATGAGGTTGTTGAACTATGACTATAATCCTTGAGGTCCTTTCTCTGCTTTCACTTCCTCCATCACATTTTATAAACCTGTAGACCCAGAGTCTTCTGACTCCAGGCTAAGTGGTAACAATCACTTTAGTTTCTGACAACTAATGCTTTTAATTACTCTCTTGGAGCTCAGAGCCAATCTTTATGTATCCTAAATTGCATTGTCTCAGATAAGTTCAAGGCTTGAATAAGAGCCTGAGCCTGTGTTATAAAGTGAATCAAAGGAAAAAAAGGACACATAAAGTCAACTCTTAACACTGAGAAATTATCTGAGTGGCTTTGCAAAAAAGGGTCCCCACATGTAAGATGGGTGGCTGTTCATTGTCACTGTGCATGTATGTTAAAGGAAAACTGTCTCTACTCACAGTACTTCCAATGCCAAATGTGTGGGCTTCTATTTCCCCCTGTACCAACCAATTTTCCAATTCTCTGGGCCCCAACGGGGTATCATATAATTCATTTCAATTCTGACACTAATTACCAGGAATCAATGCCAAATTCCACAGGCTTAAGGGCTCATTCCCATAAGGACTGGCCTTAGCTGCAGACACCAGTCACATGTGATGGGTCCCCACGGCACCCACACTTCTGTCCATCTTGGCTACTAAGTTGGGGATTCCCACAAACCCAGTCAATTTCACTGATTTACTAGAAGAGCTCACAAAACTCAGGGAAATATCTACCTATGTTTATTGATTCATCGTAAAGGATATTGTAAAGGATACAGATGAACAGCAAAATGAAGAGGTAAATAGGGAAAAGTACAGAAGGGTCCCCAACACAGGAGCTTCTCTCGCTGTGGGGTCCGTGTGTGCTACTCTCCCAGCACCCACCCACCAGCTCTCTGAACCCCATTTAGGGGCTTTATGAAGGCTTCACTGTGCAAATATGAGGGGTTATTAACTCAATCTCCAGCCCCTCTGCCCTTCCCAGCGAATGCAGGTGGGGCTAAAAGTTCCCAGTGTCTAATCCTGGCTGATCTCCCTGCTGACCAGCCCCCATTCTGCAGCCATTCAGGAGCCAACAAGGAGTCATCTCATTAGGACAAAAAAATGCTTCTGTCACTCAGGAAATTGAAAGGGATTTAGGGGCAGTGTAGATGATGCTCCTATCACCTCTATCATTCAGGAAATTACAAGGGTTTTAGGAACTCTGTCTCAGAAACAGGGGCAGAGACTAAATACATGTATTCCTTATTATGTCGCGGTGTCTTTGTGAAGTCTTGGAGTAAAACAGAAATAGAGAGAAGGAAATATAAAGAGTGAAAAGCATCTCTGAACCTCACCTTTAACTCACTGCTTCTCAGCAGGAGGATAGAGGTCATTGGTAATTGACAGAAACAGATGAAGGGTCTCCCAGAAATATGTCAGTGGGTCACTAGCTGAAAAAGCTTGCTGGAACATTCTGAAGGGGTAAGAACTCAGTTAAGGCACACCAGCTGGCTGGGGATGATTTTTTTTTGAGGGGGAGGGCAAGCTTAACTTAAGCGGTGTGTGGTTCGGGATCATCTTGGAAGAAAGACGCTTTGTAAGGGTAGAGTGAACTGATTCACTCTGCCCAGATTGTGAGTGGATATTTCCGGAAGCAAGAGGGAATGTGGATGTGGAAGAAGTTCTGAAGCCTCCGGTCTTCCTCAACAATTCCTGTGAGAAGAGGGGGGCGTGCAGAAGGAGGGAGAACACACATCAAGACCCAGATTCTAAGAGTCTAATCGCTGGTTTTTAAGAATAGAGTCAATGTGCTTTCATTCAGACCTACGTTCTCCTGAGAGTCCCCCGTGTTTTCATTCTCTAAGTTCCTAATTACATACCTTTGATAACGAAGGTCTTCGTGAGCTCACACTTTTTGATAGATCAGCTTTGGTTGTCGTAAACACTTCCATCGGTGCACAATGCCGCTGGCTCGACCTCTCAGAGCAGCCTTCTCACACTAGGTACGGTTGTCCTTAGTAAGGACTGGAAGAAAATGTTCAGAATGCCTTGGCTACGTTTTTACGACAAATGCATTCTATCAGCCCTCCCTACAGAGGGGTGATTCTATTTATTCATCTGTAGTCTCTCCAAAGCTCTGCCGAGTGGGCTGCAGACCAGGCCACTAGATATTCCCAAGTCACTGGTTGCTCTCAAAGCCAAGGATGGGCTAATTAGCTGAATTTCACATTTGAGGAAAAACCATCTGAGAATATGAAACATTTGGATTGGTAAAACTGAGACAGTTTTTATCTCACATAACATTTGGTGGAAAATAAATCCAAATAACCCTAATTCCTTCATATTTAAATGGTTAAAATATCACTTTGTCTGAATTATTTTATAGACACACAAATTTTTGTCAACAAAGCTCCTCACTTTGATGTGGCCTGTAACCTGTTTACTTGTATTATTTTTCTCACTTCAAGATCAGCAAAATCAAGCATATAGTTTGTCAGTCATTTATATATATTGAAAACTCTAACTTCAAATAATCCTTTGATGTAAGTTTTAAAATCACTTTTGCTATTAAAAACCCTCAATTTACACAGTAGTTTCTCTGGTGACTAATTGCTCTGAAGAAACAATAAGCTTGATAGAATTATTTAATCATGTTGAATTTCATTTTTATACCAATAAAGTTGAAATAAAAATGTCTCTCTTACAGTGTTGTGGAGTAGATATGAGATAAATTGGACACAGTTTGTGAAAGGTAAAGGTGGTCTATATTATTGATTTTACTAAAAGCAAAGCAACCAAATTATAATCACATAAACATGTAATTATATAACCTAACTTTAACTCTAGTTATGTAGGCCTATAACCGCATACTGTTGATATATCTACCCAGAGGAGGCAAATCAAAATTAAATTTTTTATCGATATGCTAATATTTAGCACTTCTATAGAGCCCATAATTATACTGGACACTCATAGTCCTCCACACCCTGAAGATTGCTCACAAGTAGAAAAAGAATTCTTCAATGGAAAATTTCTCATTTGTATAAAGGGAGGTGTAGACAGAAGAGGAGACTCGTCAGCCTTCCACACAGTCCTCTGCCGTGCATGCTCCCTTGGAGCCCACAGTAACCCAAGTATAAATAGCAGCAGGTAGAAATTGATCTGAGTTCTCAAACTACACGGTTCTGTTATGATTACTATGGTTGAGAGGCCCCGTGGGCTTAACAGTGTTTTTTAATTTAATTTTTTTTTCAATTACACATGACAGTCAATATTATTTTAATGAGATTGAGGTGTACAGCATAGTGGTTAGACATTTACGTAATTTATGATGTAATCCCCCCTATACGTCTAGTACCCACCTGGCACCACACATGGTTACCCCAGTATTATTGACTGTGCCCCCTCCACTGTGCTTCACAGCCCTGTGACTGTTTCGTAACTGCCAGTTTGTGCTGCTTAATCCCTTCACCCTTTTCACTCGGTTCTCCAGCCCCCACCCCATCTGGCAACCATCAGTTTGTTTGCTGTATCTGACAGTCTGTTTCTGTTTCCTTACTTCATTTATTTTGTTCTTTAGATTCCACAGATAAGTGAAATTGTATGGTATTAAGAAACCCACATTTAGCTGCTAGTTCATCTCCCGATATCAGAAAACCCAGATCAACACTGACTTAAACACACAAGAGCTTTCCTATCATGTGTAAAAGAAGTCCGTTGGGTGGCAGCTCCACAAAATGTGTAGAGCCCCAGGCTCTTTGCGTCTTCCCACTACACTGTGCTGGTACGTGTCGTATCTCCTCAAGGTCGCCCAGTATCCAAGGCGTTTGCTGTCGCTTCAATCACAGATTCATGTTCTAGGCAATCGGATGAAGAAAGAAAGGACTAAAAATACCTTTCCCTAGCCACGACCGGTGTGGCTTTGTTGGTTATACATCATCCCACAAAGTGAAAGGTCACCAGTTTGATTCCCAGTCAGGACACATGCCTGTGTTGAGGGTTTGTATAAAAGGCAACCAATAGGTCTTTCTCTTTTTCCTTTTCCCCTCTCTAAAAATAAATTGAAAAAATCTTTTTTAAAAATGTCTTTCCCTAGCTTTTTCTCCTTATTTTAAGGAACCTTCCTGGAAGTCCCTTCCTGGCAATTCACACTTATATTTCATAGTCCAAACTTCACCACACTTAGCTGCAAGAGAGGCTGGGAGATATAGGTTTTTAGTTTGTGCATTGTTGCCCTCAGTAATCAAGGTATTTTATTAGTAAGAAAAAGGTAAAAGTGGATTTGCTTAAGCAATTAGCAGTTGCCACACAAAGTTTAAATTTTGGGTGCTTTCTGGGGAAAAAGGAGAAAGGAAAACCTTTGGTTAAGGAGAATTGCTGCCTGGTGACCTGACCAACTGCCTGCATCCACACTCTCCCTCTTACTAGAAACTGATCACTAAGAGCCTGGACCTCTGACCATTGGGGGAAAAGAAAAAAGCAATAATAGCTAGCATCTATTATGCACTTGCTACTTGACGAGCCATGTATAATCACATTACATACATGATCTCATTAAGTTTCAGAGCAACCCTGGAAATGCTAGTATTATTCTTATTTTACCTATATGGAAACTGAGGCTTGAGATTAGTTTTACAAAGATTACTAAGAAGCAGAGAAGCAGAGACTTGAACTAAAATCTGTTATATCAGAAGCAAATACTCATAAAGACCATGCTATATGGCAGTCCCTAATCTTTTTGGCACCAGAGACCAGTTTCCTAGAAAATGGGGGTACTGTGGGGTACCAAGTGGACAGAAGGTGTGCTCCGGAGCTTTGCTCACCCTCTGTGGATGCAGGGCAGCGTTTTGCTCACTGGACCACTGCGAAGCGGGGAGCAGGGAGATCAGAGGCGGAACTCAGGAAAGCTTCACTTGCAGCCGGGTTCCTGAGAGGCCATGGACCCCATTGGTCCACAGCCCTGGGGTTGGGGACCCCAGCCATACCACATCACACCTAGAAGAGAAGGAACAAGGAAGAGGAGAGGTCATGAAAATGTTATAGAATAAAGTATGTCTCAGAACTAAAGTGAAAAAATGACATATTAAAATATTTATGTGACTCATACAAATATTAAATACATATATGACTAATACTTTATTTAATTTATCAGTGCATGAGCCAGGAAGATGTTGAACCTCATCAAAGGAGATTTCAGAGAACCATATTTATATAGGCAAGGAAAAAAATTACAGATAGATGCAAGACTGGCCTATCCACAGGACAATCATCAATTGCATTCCACCAGATGCAATTTCTTCCTATTTCTAAGGACAAGAATTACTGGCATCGTTATCCATTTTTCTTACAGAGTTGTAAAATAGTTCTAACACACTGAAAGGCAAAGATAACCTGGAAGGGAATGCTAGATGGGATATTTGGTAACCTTTTTGTCCATTTTAAAGTCTCAAAATTTAAAATGTTTTTCTGACACACCAAAATTACCCTTTCCCCATTGCCAGATAAGCCAGCATTTAGACAAACACAAAAAATATCCCCCAAGTTCCTTTCAACCAATTCCCTTTTATTTACCTGCTATCAGAGGACCAGCAAAGAGTTTGGAAAGGCAAAGAATGATCTTTTCTTGTTGAACTGCCTCTGTGTGTTGGTAATAACTTTCCAAACTAACATGGAAACTGAACCAAGGGCTGCCATGCCACCGTTGGTGAGGTAATTAACAAAGACTTCTTGGATGCCTTCAGTGTGCCGGACACTCTGCTGGCCGAGCATAGTAGACATGGCATCTGCTGTCAGACACAGTTCAAAAGAGAAAACTTACCTACCAATAGAGGACACACACATGCTGGCTGACAGGATGTACAAAGGTGCAGCCCTGCTGCCCCCCCGCCACACACACACAACTATGAATCGCTTCCATAGGCATTTACAATATTTCTTAGTGCCTGCTGTATAACCTGGTCAAAGCATGCTTTCTAAGTCTAGACAGCTTGTCTGCTTCCTTGGTACTCTTCCCCAGTTTTTGAGCATTCTGGAACATCTTCAAAAGGAAACAACTTTGTCTTTATCAGGATGGTTTTTGTTGTTGTTGTTTGTTGTTTGTTTTTGTTTTTGTTTTTGCTGGTGGCCAAACTATAGGATTGGCAGCATTTCCCTCACAAAAGCTTCATGTGACTTCCTTCTGTCACCTTTGGAGATTTTGCAAGTGATAAAGGGGCGTATAATTACTCAGTACAAAGAAGCTTCTGGACTCCTCCAACTCTGTCCTCAAGTCATCCCGCAGAGAAACAAGGAGATGAGTCTGTCCCTTCCTTCTTTCCCTTCCTTCCGAGTCTGTCTCCCTCATCTGTCATTCTCTTTTTCACTCTGCATATTGTTCTTGTTGCCCCGCCAAATGGTTCTTATTTGCACAGGTTTTTTTGTGCTCACACCTCCGGCAGGTCCCTCCAGGGGCCTGTTTGCTCTTTCAGAGCAGCAGCTTTCAGAAGGCCCTGTTTTCTGCACACTGCTAATTAAGCACCGGGGCAGCCCGAGAGGGGTCCTGTGCGCTGCTCAGTGTGTGATCACCTTGATTACAGGTGGGGGGCAGGTGTGCACTGAGGGGAGGGACAATGGGAGAGAGACAGTCACTGGGTACTTCCTCTTTAGATCCTTCTCAGAAAGGAATCAAGCCATAATGCTGCTATCACTAGTGATAGTCATGAACTAAACTTATTGAAACACATTCACAAATGCAATTGCTTTTTTCCACGTCTGTCCCTGTTTAGCTGCATGTCCTTTAGTTGGACACTGACCTTCCTATGACTCAGTTCTCTGAATTATAAAATGATGGGTTCAGAACAGGTAGAGAGCAAATAACTTCAGCTTAAATATTCTGTTTAAGGAAATTAAAGCCAATGAACTTTTTAACAGTAAGCTTAATATCGCTTTTTAAAATATTGAGCAGATGTTCAGAATTGCCCATTCAGGAACGGGGCAGAAGAGATATATAAAGGAAAGGTTGGTAAGGTTTGAATGGAACTACCAGCTTTGGGAAGTACTGTCATTATAACAATCGAATCTTCCCATTATATAGGAATGGTTTATCCTTCCGTTTTTTGTGTGTTCTTTTCACTTTCTCTCTTCAATGTCCTACAATTTTGAGATTACAGGTCTTTCACAACTTTGTTTACTCTAATTCACAGGCACTTATTTCTTATCCACACAGTTGTAAATGGGATTGCTTTCTTTACTTCTTTTTCATTGTTTATTAGTGTTATGAATATGACAGATTTCTGTATGTTCAGTTTGTATTTTGTTTTGTAATGAATTACATTATTCTATTAATTTTCTTGAATTCTTTTTTTGGAGGAGGTTCTTTTTTCCCTTTTTAAGAATTTTATTGTTGTTCAGGTACAGTTTTCTGCCTTTTACTCCCACCTTTTCCCCCAACCTCAGCCCTCCCCACCTCCCTCCCCTGTTCCACCCACCTCGGTTCTGTCCATGTGTCCTTTACCGTTGTTCCTGAAAACCCTTCACCCTTTTCCCCCCATTATCCCCTCCCACCTCCCCTCTGGTTACTGTCCATTTGTTCTTAATTTCAGTGTCTCTGGTTATATTTTGCTGGCTTGTTTGTTTTGTTGATTAGGTTCCACTTAAAGGTGAGATCATATGGAATTTGTCTTTCACAACCTGGCTCTAACACGAACAACTAATCAATGACCGAGAAGGTAAAAATATACACTGAAAAGTTGACAGATTTTCAAAAAATGGTCTTAGAAAAATAAAATTTATACGTGCAATAAAAACATTTTTTTAGAAAGAAAGATTGGCGAGGTATCCTGCTGTTTGAGGGACTGACTGCTCATTGAGAGCGTTTTTTCTTTTATACCAAAGTGTAAACAGGACGTGAGGAAGCAGAACCGAGCAGGTTAGGTGGGTCTGAAGTGAAATGTGCTCATGCCCAGCTCGGGCCCTGTCACACTTCCAAGCCAACCTCTCTGAGGTTGTGTTTTTTAAGTTCTTCAGCTGATTGCCATCCTAAGTTTATATCATCACACACATATTTCTGTTTCCAGAATTAGCTACTGTGGGTGTACTGTTGACTCTCAGTAAAATTAATAGAGGAGAAACTATCCTCCTCAGATGCACCTCCCAATTTTGTTCGGTTATATTATTCCCAGATTGCCAAGGTTTAGAATACTCTGTCTTTAATTGTTTGTCTGTAGCTCCCTTCTGAAAACTTAAACCCCCAAAAGCAAATTAAGTATGGTGATCATATAAATATCTTTCCCTATTGAACCAAGCAGTTTCATTGGACCGATAGAAAAGGAAATTTCATCCTATGTCACTGAACTCTTACTACTCCAAGAAGAATGTTCTTTATAACAAAAGTGAATAAACTTTTAATTTCTTTTCAGATTTACTCACTTGTAATTTATATTCAGCTTGCCACCCTTTTTTTCTATTCATATTATGCTTTTTGTTATATATTTTCCTCTTGACTGATTCCTTGTGTTTTTTTCATTTGTGACACAATTAAAAACCCTTTGAGGCTTTCTGTGTCTGAAAATGTTTTTTTCTATTCCCTCACACTTTTTGGATTTGGGCCTGGGTATAAAATTATAGGCTGAAAGTCATTTTCCCTCAGAACTTACTTTATAATCTGCCAATGTGCTATGTTGCTAATGAAAATTCAGTATCAGTATAATTCCTGTTTATCTGAAACAAATTATGATTGTTTTAACTTTGAGAGCTTTGGGCATTTCCCTTTTTATTCCTTGGGTTGTCAAATGTTGCCATGCTGTGTCTAGATTTGGACGAATTTTTTAAGCTATTCATTCTACTTTATACTCACTAGGCTCTTTCAATCAAAAGACTAGTCTTTTTCTTGAGTTCTGGATTTTTTTTCTACTATTTAACTATTACGTTCATATCCACTTGATTATTATTTTGTACTTTCAATTGCTCTATTTTGTCTTCAAGTTTGCTCTATGTTCTTAGATTTCCTCAGATTAATCTTAGAGATCACTCTCTTTGTCTTAAGTTTTGGCAATTCACCAAATGAATTATTATCAGATAATTTTATTCTTAATTTTATAGTAGCCTATTCTTGTTTTATGGACAAAAAAAAAATCTCTCCTACTCTCTAAGAATAGTACTTAAAAAACAGTTATCTCCTGGGGTTATTTATTAATATTATATTTGTTAATCATCATTTTTTTCTTTTATGCTATTTATTTCCCTCCAATGTATGGTGATCCTTGTTTATTCATTCTTAGTGATGAATAAAGAACTAGGTTGCTCAGTATGGCTAGGCGATGGGTCCAAGTTCTCCACAGGCCTCTCTCCTGAGAGGGAGAGCAGACCAAAGCTTTTGCCCAAGTGGGGAGGATGTGTTGACAGGTAAGCTTCCTGTAAAATACAAGGACATGGAGCTCACTGGGAGCCTGGGAACGTGACGACTGCCAAAATAAAAATTTTATCCTAGGAATGGCACTCTGGATGGCATTGCCTCATAACTTTCTTTCCTCGAAGTCTGCAATTGGGATCCAGTTACCCCAAGTTCTTCTTTGTTTCCCTTTCTGTCCTCAGTGTCCGTACTAGAATCCCTACTAAGACGTATCACAAAAGGCGATGCTAAGAACTTCAGCCAGGTACAAAAATGCACAAGATAGTACCGGAGGCTACTGCTGCTCTTGGCGTTTTCTCCCAAACTGCCTTCCGGGAAACCTGCCTTAGCTCTGATATTTAGGGGTTCACAATACAGTGTTCTGTTTTCTCCATTCATCCAATTCAGTCTCCTTCCTGTCTTCTGAAATTTCCTCAGAATTTCTGCTCACTGCTACCTCCTTTTTTAATTAAATTTGTTGGGGTGATATTGGTTAATAAATATTATGTAGGTTTCAAGTGTACAGTTCTATGATACATCATCTGTATATGGCATTGTGTGCTTACCACCCCAAGTCAAATCTTCTGTCAACATATATTTGACCCCCTTTACCGTGTACTAACCATCCACTGCTCTTTCCCTCTGGTAACCATCATACTGTGGTCTGTGTCTGAGTTTTTGTTTGTTTATCTTCTTTGTTCATTTGTTGCTTTCAGTTTTATATCCCATATACGAGTGAAATCATGTGGTTCTCGACTTTT
>PVKM010035671.1:0-15094 GCA_004027735.1 Carollia perspicillata | reverse complement strand
GAGGAAAAGAAATGAAGGAGCTCTCAATGAGAAAATTCACATGAGAAAGGCAGGAAAAAATGCCTGTGGTTTAGTGACTAAGGCTCAGTCACTGAGAACCTGTGGACTCACACGGGTAAGGTTTCGTAATCACAGGGTCGGAGCCGTCACCCATCCCACTCCTCTCTTTGCTTCCTCACAAAGACACGCAGGCCCTGAGCGTGTGAAATGGGCTGCGAACTGTCTCAGGCAGATAAAAACATGACAATCACCCTGGCGCTGAAGACAAATCGCCACGTTCGTTCCAGCCGAGCTTCTAGTGGGAAACTAAATCACACAGAACCGAAAGCATATTTATAGTTACTTTTTCAGCACAGGTGCAGGAAATTGTTAATTATTGAAACTATTCGATTAAGACTAAAGTATTCTAAAATACCTGATACAAGTATTTTTTGCATAAATGACTACATAGATATAAAACATGAATAAAAGAGCAAGGTTGTCACATGTTTAGAAAACAAATGGAAATGTGAATATATGACTTAAGGTCTGGAAACACCAAATCATTATTTTGGACTCCAGATACATCCTTTACAAAATATAAGGGTAAATGTATGCAAAAGAAATGAAAACATACATCCATGTAAAAACGTGTACATGGGTTTTCATAGCGGCACTGTTTGTAACAGCCAAAAAGTGAGGATAATTCAATGTCCGTCAACTGATGAATATATAAATAAAAATGTGGTACAGCGACACAATAAAGTATTATTCAGACATAAAAAGAAATGAAGCATTGCTAGATGTTACAACATGGATGAACCTTGAGAACATTACACTAAATAAAAGAGGCCACACACGGGGGCCACACCTGCATGATTCCACTATGTGAAATCCACAGGCACAGCTAGAGACCTATAGACAGAAAGCAGCGTTGTGGTTTCCTATAGCTGGGGCAGTGGCAGGGGTGGGTGGCAATTGGGAATAACCACTAGCAAGTGCTGAGGGTTTTGCTGGTGTTGCAAAACTGACGGCAGCGTGGCTGTACAACTCTGTGAATATACTGAAAACAACCACACTGTACGAAAGGACAAATGCCATATGATCCCACTTGTGGAAGGTACCTGCAGTAGTCAGATAGGGACAGAAAGCACAGCGGGGTTACCAGGGGCTGCGGGGAGGGCAAAGCAGGCTGCCGTTGTTGGACGGGTACAGAGCTCCTGTTTGCAAAGATGAAAACATCCTGGACATGGACATTGGAGATGGTTGCACACCAAAGTGAATGTACTTAATTCCACAGAACACTGCACTTAAAAAGGTTAAAATGGTCAATTTTGTGGTTATGTATATGTTACGACAATTCCAGAAAACCCAGCTGAGTTGTAAACTTTAAATGACTAAACTGTATGGTATGTGAATGATATCTCAATGAAGCTGGTCAACCAAAATAAGGTGCATGTGTGTGTGTGTGTGTGTGTGTGTGTGTGTGTGTGTGTGTGTGAAGCAGGAACACTACACCTGCCACCGCTACCACGACGGGTAATCAACTCCAAGTCTAGCATCGTGGAAGTTGAGTGCCTCAGCCATTAGCCTCGAATTAGCCTGGAATGAGATGGCCAAATGTGCCAAGGTCGGGGGCCTGACACTCTCAGTGCCTTCACACTATACAACTCCCTTCCACAGCTGAGTTGAGTGACTTCCCACATCCACTCCTGTGGCTCCGACGTCTGTGCCCTGGAGACTTCCAGAGCATAGCATCACGTGGGAACTGATCTCCACCACTGCACTCCTGCTCCATGACTCCTGGGGGCTCACTGGGCAGAAACTCCCAGGTTCCTGAAAACCTCTCAAAGGTCAGATGCTCAGAGGTCACAAACATGGGGGGTGAGTACAGGGGCTTGGAATCAGAGAGACCTGGGGCCCACCACTGACTAGCCGGGTAGTCTTAAGGAAGTAACTGAACCTTTCTGAGTTTCTACTTCTTTACTTTTAAGGAAGTAAAGAAGAACTCTACCCCCACAGAGGATTAAATCAGATGAACATGTAGTAAGAAGTGCCCCGAGTTTGAAAAACCAAGCATGTTCAACCAAGAAATTACCACACTTTCACTGTCTTCCCTCTAGACGTGCTCTACCTCTTTACTTTCAAATCTAAGTAAAAGCGTCACAATTTTCCAGATCTATAAACCGGTTGCTATCGATTCCGATTGGCCTGCATTACTCAAACTCTGTCAACCTAGCTTCGGAAATGTCTTTTTATTTGCGTTTCTGTACTCACTTAATATTAACTCTTCTTTAGCTTAGGCTTTTGCTATGTCTAACAAACTCAGGGGCAATTTAATTGTGTTTCTCCATCATCGGTCTGTCATCCAGGCTAACATTAAAACTATCTTCCTAAAAAACAAAGCTTATATCCTACTTTAAAATCTCTGTTACCTTTGAAATCCAAAACCCCTAGCTTGGCACTGAGCACAGGCTCTTTAAACAAGGACCCTTTGCCCCTTTCCAGCCACGTCTATCCCTGTTCTCATCCTGCACGTTTTTCACTGTGTGAACTCCTCCCCGTTTTCCCTGGGTGTGCTCCAGGCTTTCACACTGTTCCCCCGCCTGCAATAATCCTAGAATACTCCTTTCCTTAGCTTGGGAGACTTTGATTATTAACCCAAACCCACTTCAAATGACATCTTGTCTGGAACTGTTACTCATCTGTTTAATTATCTGCTTGCTCGCTGCGTTGCAAAATACCCGAGGGTAGATAAGGGCTATATTCACCTCCGTCTCATCCTCAGTGGCTGGTGACACAAGAAAACACCAAGAGAGTCAATAAGGGGGGAAATCCAGATCGGCTACATTAAGAAATCAGAGCTCCCTGTGAAGAGTCTCAGATTAATGTTTTGCTCCAAAGTAAATGCCAGAGATGCCGAGTGTCTGGTGTAAGACACATCGCAAAGTTTCAACTAATGGAATAAACTATTGATTACAATACTGAAAACCAAGTGCCTTCTCATTTGTTGCTATTATTGTTGTATGTTTGGTTTTGCTTCGCTTTTTAGGACTACTGGAGAGCCACGAGCAACTGAGAACCAAGGACTCACTAATCTCTACAGGCCCGGGGAGCAAAGAAATGGCCCCATTGCAAAATACATCAAAAAAATATTTTGTGGATCACTAGGCAAATCTTAAGAGTGGTCATCGAGAATTCTAGTTTTTAGCCTAGGCACTAAAATTAGAATCTCTTATTTTGGAACCTGGGATTAACAGCAAATTCTAAAGCCCAAGAGACAGGTTCATGGTGTCACACCCCTGAGGAGACCGTCAGCTGGCGCCCCTATGAAGAGATAAATTCTATCCTCCTAGGTTGGGGGTGGCTCAGCACTCAAGGTACTAGACATATTCTAGAATGAGTACTGAATGGTTGATGTCACCACCAACCACTGACAACACTGGGTCAGATCCTTTCCATGGAAGATCTCAGTGATGTCCTCTGGTTCTCTGAGGGTTCAGTAATCCAGGGCTTCTCAACTCAAATTTCTCAAAAATAAGGATGGAAGAAAGCAACGGCAGCCAGGAGAAGGTGGAACAACAGCTAAATAATCTTTTTTGGCAAATGAGCTAGAATATCTTAAATAAATGAAGCAACTGGCTAGGAATTTTTATTCCTTAGGATACTGGCTCTCTCCTTTAGATTTATCAACTTACTGACAAGGTGAATTTAAGTTAAATAACTTTGTTCTAGATTAAAAAATCAAACCAGCCCATTATTTGTTAAGAAAAGTCTTTGAATATAAGGCACATATATTTTCATTTCACTTGTCCAACTGCTCAGAAGTTGCATAACCACACGGAAAGAGTGAGACCTGATCGGGCGAGCATGAGACAAAAAGGACAGGGAAATTTTACTTTCAAGAATCGCTTCACTGGAGCCTTTAATACAAATTCAATGAGTAAAGCAAAGTGAAATATTAAAGTAAGTTTCTTATTGATTATGCCTAATAATTAGCTTAAATTTTATACTAGCTTACTTAAATGAGCAAAAATAAATATAAATTGTTAATGTTGGAAGTTATTTTATTTAGCACGTACTAATAAACTGAAAACACAGAAATAATTTTAAAAACATCAAAATCAAACAAGGGAAACATAAAAACAGTTATGATTAATAGTGAATGTAAAATTTTAAATCATCTTTAAAAATCACTGAATAATAAAGGTACCATGAATGAGTTCACTAGAGATAATTTCCAAATAGTTATTTATATGATTCTAAAATCCAGAAGAGAATTACATTTTATTTAATGGGGTAAAAAGTAATATATAGGTTTGATCTAAAAAATCATTCAGTAGTAGGATTCTAAAAATTACTGCGTAGTCTCAGAGGCAGGAACATGGAGAGGACTTAAAAGAAAAATTCTAAAAATCATGCTAGCATATCTTAGCAAAAAATATCTTAAAATAATTATCCACTATACATGGGCTATCACAGACACTCAATGCTAGTAAAATAACAGGAAAAGTGATAAATAAATATATATATGTAAATATATATGCCAATAAGATACTTAATACAACCCAATATTCAATTCTAAAATAATAAACAAATTTTCTTAAATGTGAGAAAAAGTTATTTAAATCTAGAGTCAAAATCATGTTTCCTGTAATAACACTGGTTATTACCTCTAAAGATCGAAATAATAATAGGTGTTACCAGTAGTGTGTTGCTAAAAGTTTAGCAAAGACCCCTCCCTGCAACACCATCACCTTCGATTTGCAACATCTCTGGGGCTGAAATAGTCCCCCTATGGTTACTGAGAACCTATCAACACAATGTCACTAAACAGAAGTGGGAACGGATGCACCTCCAGCCCTCCACTGGGTACCACTACCGAGTTCTTGCTGTTACATAAAGCACCTGACAAATAATATCTTATTTAATTCGTACAACAACTTGACGTCTGCGTCAGGTAGGTTATGTCTACTTTGCAGCTAAAAAGAGGCAGGGCCAGAACTCGACCGCAGGTCTGTCTCACTCCAGCACAGGACTGAGCAGCACCGTATTATGTAATGATCATCCATCTATCTGCTTCGTTCTTGAAATGAAAAATAATTCGTACTAAAATTAAAATGCTTCATTTGGCAACTAAGGATTATGACCTGTTTTAACGGTCTTCCTTATATTATCGTCTGTGATAAAATTTATAGGCTCTTTGACTTTGCAGGGAAAAACCCTTACTGCTTTCAAAAACAGAAAAATCTGTGAAATAAGACAAGTTCCAGGGAACATTTTAAAACAGACATAGAGACATTCCGGATATTTTAAATCATGTAGAAAGGAATAAGTTGGTACAACTGTTATTAATACTGCAAATAATTTGCTTGGCTCTGGATCTCATATCATACAACTAAATTTATTCCAGAAAGAATAATTAAGCATTTCCAAAAATACATTTTAACAATGATGAAATATGAGAATATATTTGTACTAACTGTGAAGACAAAATTTCTGAATAATGAAGAAACGAAGGGGAAATTGGAAACATGCTTCTTAAGGTTTGACAAGCTCTATTAAACTGCTCTGATTTTATTTGAAAACAGGAACATTTGGGATAAATGCAAATAAACTTAAAACCTACAACATAAAGTAAGTGAAAATAAATAAAACAGTGCCACATATACTCAGATTCCACTTAGTAAATAATCAAAAGAAACAAGAGATTTTACCTGAAAAATAATCAAACATTATGCTATAAATGATTTTATAGAAAAAATGTGCCTCTTCACTAACCAATAACATTACAATATAACAGAAATAGCCACTCATTAAGCTAGCAAGGATAAAAGCTTTTATCAAGTAAGTACCTACCATGGATTAGGCACCTGGTTTCATAGACTGTTCACAACCCTACAAGATGGTCACCACCTCCCATTTTACTGATGAGAAATGGAGGCTCAGAAAGTCACCTGGAACTTCTCCATTGCTTCCCTGGACAGCAGCGCAGGTTCAAGTCTGAACCCGTCTGTCCAGCTCCAGAGATCACTGCCTTGCCCTCGCCCTGTGCTATAAGCGCGGCAGCAGCAATGACAACAACACAAGGAAGGACAAAATAGAATGCTCAAGTCCAAGTTCGTACTGTTATGAGGGAAAATCATACTCCTAAATTGTTACAGGCACTATTAATATTAATGCCTTATGTCTTTCTAATGGAAAACTTTACAATACATAATAAACTACAAGATAGTCACATTCCAAAATAAAATTCATTTTTCTTGGTATGCCCCAAGGAAATAAGCCAACAGGGAAAAATATTTCCATAAATGGAAATTATAACAGAAAAAAAACTATAAAAAACTGACATGCCCAGTAGAGGCCAACTTCGACATTTCAGGACGATAGATTGTCAGGCAGTCCAACATCCTTGCCTCCTGTGTTACTGGTCAGTAGATGCGAATATATATGAAAGTCTTCAATGAAGACAAAGGAAGACAACTTAGCACATATTTTAGACTGATTACAACCACTCTAAAAACACACATACATGTACAATGAGGAAAATAAAACATAAATTTAAAATGATGCAGCCTATTTTTCTCTAAAGCCACTCAACCCCATAATACATTTTTTAAAGTTTGAGAAAGTATGTAGCTATGTCATGTAACGTTTTACATTTCATGCTAATACACTGCATTCATAACCTCTTAATTCGTGGAACCTTTGTTCGCTGGCGCTGTGGACTGACCTGTGTCCCCCTAGAGATGATACTTTGGAAGCCCAGCTCCTAGGGTGCCTGCGTTTGGACACAGGGCCTTTAAGGAAGTAATTAAGGTCAAATGAGGTCACAATGAGACGGGGCCCTAACCCAACGGGACTGGTTTCTGTAGAAGAGAAAGAGACACTAGAGGCCCTATATCCAGAAGAAGGGCCAAGTGAGAACACAACGAGCAGGTCCTCCTCCTGCCCCAGAAGGGGGCGCGCCATCCGCCCCTTAATCCTAGCATTCCAGCCTGCAGAACTGTGAGAAGAGAAATTTGTGGTTTTTTTCAGCGACCTAGTCTGTGCTATTTTGTCATAGCAGATTAATATACCCAGAATATATTTATTGAAAATGAAAGAAATACACAGCTATGTTGAATAATTTTAAATAGAGTAGATTTACACATAAATAGCCTAAAGGATTTAAGTTTATTGCCTAAATTTTTAAAGACTTATTTATTAACTTCAAAACTGCTTAACAACAGACAACATAAATATCGTGAGTGACAAAATATTGGATCAACAACTCGAGGACAGCTTAGATGCAGCAGACGGGTGACAAAATGCTAGCTGGGCGGGTGCTGTGCATGCCGAAACGCAGATTCCTCAGAGAAATCACAGGAAGAACACATTTCTCTGAAACGTAGCTGTAACTTCTCAGTGATTTAAAAAAAATAGAAGAGACATCTCTGTTAACTGATTAGAACACAAAGCAAATAGAAGGTCCAATTACAGAAAAGATCTGACGCACCGGGTACGTCCTTACACCAACTGGACCTCACCGCGGTTCACCGTGCGCACGCCTTGCGGACTCGGAGCACTTTCTTGTCTAGCACGGCTGCGGATTCCCTGGAGTAAGTGAGAAGCGGCGCATCAACAAATAATGTGCCACGTTCCCAGCACCAAGAACAGTGCCGCGGGGACTCAATAAACAATTGTGGAGTTAATGTAAAAGGACCTTTTCAACAAGATCTGGTGTGAAAAAGTTGTTAGAAACTGATGAGAATATTTTTTTAAATTACTGAGAAGAAAAATAAAGTCTTCTAATTCCCAAGTTAGGGGGTCTTTGAAAATATAACCCACACCGGGAACAGAGGATATTAATGCTATGACATGGTAGACAGAGATAATAATATACCATATTTTGGGGACTATAACATGCACCCCCCAATTTGGGAAGAATGGGGGGTAAGTCTTATTTATAGTCCAAATGTAGTGTGCCTAGCTCGCTGTGGGGGAGGGGGCTGTGGTGGAGAGGGGTCACAGGTTATTAAATATTTTACCACATTTTTTGCTTCAAATTTTTTTCCTATTTTCCTTCTCTAAAACCTAGGTGCGTCTTATAGTCCTAACAATATGGTAAGCCATAACCAGAAAGGAGAACTACCTAAGGTATATTTAACTTCCTGTCTTCTATATTTTCTTCAATTACAGCTTGCATTCAACACTACTTTCTTATTTATTTAAGCTTTCATTCCTACCTATGCATACCAACAGAGGGAGAGAAATCATTTAGGAACAAAACTGCCTCCTGGCAATTTTTACTTTCTAAGTGTTACATGCATTAGATAGATATGGCTTACATCCCAGGTCCCTATGCAATTGTATAGTTCCTTCTAAGTTTCACGCAGCTAGTACGTGGCAGGTATGTAGATGATTTGGAACTTCATGGATCTGATACACTGTAATCTGTCCAGTTACTCCTCTCTCAATGGGGGTTTCAATTTATTTCCCCTATTGCAAGTATGTTGACTCCAGGCTTAGCCATGGGCCCAATGCAGCTGGAATTACTTTTGGCTGTTAGAAGAACACTTAATTTTTTAGTATTACATCATTTGGCCTGCACATTGTATCAGACGAAGAAACACACACTGCATGACTGGAGACCTGAACACAGAACAGCGCTGAAGCCTTTGAGCTTCTCCTTCATAAACTGGTTCGGGAGCCTGACATGGTGTATATATCCCTTCCCTTTAAGCTTGAGGGTAATTGTGTCCATTTATAAGAAATGATTATTTGTTTATGCTCAGAACATGCACATGCTCAGAGAACAAGTTTGAGTTCAGAGAATTTAAGACCAAAATATTACAACTGATTTACATTCAGTAATTATAAAAACTCACCAATCAGGTATCCTCTTTTTCCTTATTTTTTTAAACATAATTATTCAATTAAGTTCACTTTCTTAGAAACAATATCTGATAGACATAGAACTAACTGCTCAGTACCAAACACTGCTTTAAGTGCTTTGAATACATACTACACTATTTACTGCCTCTCATACCTTGCAATTCATACCAAAGGAGAAAAGTAACAAACACTAGTGGGTTTCAAATGAATACATATATTGATTTTCTTAACATAGTCTTGAAGACATCTCTGTTCTAATATTTCCAGACTTTGCCACAATACTGTAACAGCATCCGTTAAGAACCCTGCCGTTCACACAGGATTTGTGAATAAATGGTATGGCAACTGTGATTTACACTGCATTTTCACATTTCGTCTATCACTTGTGAGGAAGGAATTACTACTCCACAAAAATGCAAAGAACGACGCCGAGATCACAGCTCACAAATGGTAACTGGCCTGGGTGGAAGGGGAGCTGGGGCCGCCGGGGCCAACCGCAGGGAGAGAGAACGAAGGGGACAGCCGCGGGGGGTCAGAGAGCCACTGCCACCGACTCCACGCAGGGGAGGCGCTGCTTCCCAGACAGAGAAGGAGACGCCTCGGCAAGAACCAGCTCCGATCTCTGCGTGAAAAAGTACAGTTCCGTCTCAAGAGCTTGACTCTCCGCTGGCGAAGCACTGACCGGACATCATAGGAACTGTTCAACACAAATCGCTGATCTGACCGATGGGAACACTATGGACTTAATTCCTTTATAATAAACTAGTACCTTAAACTCCGCACAGGCCTCCTCCACATGCGTAACTATTCTATGATTCGAATAGATGAGATACTAGGATGTTTTAATACAGAACACATCTCCTTAAGTAGACCAAAATGTGTAAAAAGCAGTTACGCATTCTCAAAACACCTCACACACAGTCGACAGCTGGGCATACTTGCTAAAACTACAAGTTAACTGATTTATAAATACAAATATTTTTTTAAACCCATAGCTTTCTTTTATCAAATGCATACATGTTAACTGCTGGGAGGCACTGATCCTAAGAATTTATTTTAAACTCTTAATTTCCCTTGTGCTCCTTTACATCAGCATATGATCATCTGACAAGGAAACAGATAGATTAGCATCCAAGAAATGCAACAATCTAGTCTTTCAAAAATTTTAATGGAATGTTAATAAGACACATCAAGAAAGATTTTACTCTGAGTAATTATGTATAAGCCAAGAGTAAGAAGAAGACATAAACATTTAACAGTATCATTAAAACTCACTGACTGAGCAAAGAAAAATCTAGGGAAGACAGAGTTTAGGAAAAATTCTGAATTATTGGCACATGTATATTTGGAAAATTACTTAATTCTTCACTGATATGACACCCTTAGGCATTCTCCAACTTTATTTTAAAAGAAATTAAATCGTACCCCAATAACAACATGCTTTAATTCTCAATTTTAGAGTTTAAAATTCTGCTGATGTGGTCAATCTCACAATAAAGATCAGCGGAGGCTTCCCACCAGTGACAGCTTGTCCGAAAATGATCTCAGCTGGACGGAGACAGTATCAAAGTCACAGCACTCACGTGTCAACAACAGAAACCGAGCAAGCAGAGGTCCTGACACATGACTGAAACAACTCGTCAGGTTATGTCAGTCGTTGCCAAGGCAATCAGATAAAAATTTAAGAGGTTTTTTTTGGCTTTAACAATAATATCACCAACATAAGACATCTTTAAATTTAAACAAGTCTGAAGGAGATTTTTAAAAATCTGATGACTGTGTTTTCTGGAATGACTCAAACACAAATTTCAATTTTGTCACCCGAACACATTACATATTCAAGACTTGCATCTGTCACTTCCACGTGCAAACTGTGTATTTTTATGACACAAGCCAATCAAAATTTCAACTTTTAAAATCCCACCAAAACAATTCTGCTATAAATTGTTCTTTCTAATAACATGTAAAGAGGTAATAGTAAAAATTCTGTTTCTTAATCCCCAACTTTGTCATGAGGAAATTATTTGATTATCTCTCCCTCTAAACTGTACTTAACATAGAAAACTTAAAGGTTAAAAAACAAAACAAAACAAAAGCACTTATACACAGACTCCAAAATAGAGCTGGAGTACAACATAATACAAAAATTCTTTAATTTAACCAAATCCATATTTTACTATTTAAATATATATTATTATTACTCATTTAAAGAGGGTCTCTGAAGTACTGTTGATCACTTTTAAAGAAATGCACTAATTAAATAAATATGGCTTATATTGAGCAAATAGCATGGTTTACCTTATTATAAAATGCAACCCATTAAAATCCCAATAATGATTAACTCAGTCGTCTCCTTGTCCCCCTCATTCATCACAATATACCTTCTCTTACGGGCTCATGGGTTGAACCTCCTTTTAGGCTCAGCATCCTTGAGAAGCCATTGGAAAGAGTAGAGAAAATGCCACGGATGAAATACCCCTGCTGCTCAGACTCCACCGAAGTCGGCCACGGTCTAACGAATCTGTTTCTGCAGCGAGGTTCTGGCTCTGAAATAGATCTGGTGAATGGAACCCGAAGTGCCTGGGTGTTGGCCCGGTTCACCTTCTCCACTGCGGTTCCAAGGACCTCATGAGCAGCAGCAGCATTATTATCAACCGTCTTTGGCAGGACCTCTGGCTGTGGTTCATCCAAGTCCTCCTTATTATTCTGCACACTTTCCTTTTTGTCCCCTTTGCACCTAAGGCTGGGATGTGTCTGCCACCGATAAGCACCCAAAGGCTTTCCTAGACTGAACACATCATGGTCATTCTTCTTCCTCTTGCTTTTCACTGGACCGCACCATGGATAACTCTTTAAGCTTGTTCCCGGCTCTGAACTGACATTAGCAGGTTCTGATAGAGATCTCTCATAGCTCGGGGGAGCACTAGGTGATGTCTGTCTCTTAAAGATGCTCATCTTCCACGACTCCATTTGTTCACGACTTCTCTCAGCTAGAAGTTCCCTCTACTCTGCAGTCTTCGCAGCCGAACCACACTTGTCCGCTTAGTCCAAAACATTCAACTGCTTAAGTAGCTTTCTTTGTGTGGCTTTGAACCACAACACATGTTGCTGCTTAAGAGCTGGTGTCGTGTTATTCTATTACCCCATTTTCCCAGATCTCCAAAATTTCAGCAGCACCCAAAAATCTCCTGCCTGGAGCAAATTACCTTCAGAGTAGAGCAAAAGTCAAGATTTCCAGACGATTATCTTGCTTCCTTCATCAGGTCACATTTCTGTACTAGGTTTTCAGGAAATGATTTTTTTTTTTTCAAGAAGTGAAATAAAAGCAACTAAAAACCCGCAGACACCTTTATGGACCAATAGTAGTTAAGTGTTCACCATGCAAACGATGGTGGGTTAAAAACGGAATGTGAAAGTACTCAAGCTGACAGTCACACTCGCCGGAAGAAGGAAAAAGACTTAACCAAACGCCTGCTCTTTAAGGGACAGCTCTTCAGAACAGTTTTTAAAGTCTGGATTTCAGACAATTTAATTTCAAGAAAATCAGTGCTATTTATATTATTTCTCTCAGAGTTGATACTGCTTTCCAGTCAATAGGTGGTCACACACTGTTTGCTTGAATAGGCACGGCAATGTGGAGAAAAGGGACAAAAGAAGGTCAAAATTTAAAGCCATTTTTATTGTAAATACAAAACGGAGAACTAAAAGAAACAGAGATGGATAGAAAAAGAGAAGAGGGATAAAGAATATTTACTCGGAAAGACAGCAAGGAAAAAAGTCCTGAGGCAAGATCCTGTGGCAACTGGAACATAGGACCCTACATACTTAAGAGATTTCTAGAAGGGAAAAGTTTGCTCTGTAAATTGAATTGGGGTAAGTTGTCTGGCAAAATATTCCCTATTTATATAACCAAAGAAATTCCTTTATTCCTCTTTGTGCTGCTTACAATTTTAGAAAAGAGCTGACTATTTAAAATTTTGTTAAAGTAAGTACCTTCTATTGCACCAAGATCACGAGTGCCAAGATTTTGGTTGGTTAATTTTTTTCAACTGTCTGCTCATAAACTCCTGAAAATAGGGGCTTTGAATGGAAAGCCTGACAGACTTTGGACCACCAATAAAAGAGATACAACATGGCAATCAAATCACTTTGCAAGTAAAATAAAAAATGATGATTTCATCTGAAAAACTAAAAATACTATCCATTTATTTCCATAATGTGTACAATGAAAAGGTTCTCACACTAAGTCTCTTATTAACATAGAAACAGTAAACTTAGTAATATACCTGTTCTTTTAAATATATTAAAATGTTCTAATTATTTCCATCATCATAAAGAAATAAACTCCTTTTCATTTGCTTCTATAGTCTCTAAACTTATGTTTCTATATTAATGTTGATGTACTCAGCTTTCCAAAAAGCATGATATATTAAATTAGAGAAACTTAAAATTGTAAATTTTTTCTTGTTTAAAAAAAAAAACACTCAGAAATGTGGATCTGGGTGGGGATGGCTGGGGTGGGGGGGAGTGGGGGAGGGCAAATACAGACAACTATAATTGAACAACAATAAAGTAATTAAAAATATATCAATATCTATCTATATGTATATAAAGAAATGTGGATCTGCATGAAGAGAGAAATCACACATTAAGCTCTAGTCTGTATTATGGCACATCAAACCATCCACAAAAATTAATCTGTAATAGAAAATAAACCTGAATGGAAAATATAAAAACAAGAATGCTTGTAAAAGAATCCAGAAGAGAATAATTTTTGAACTGAGGGTAGGCAAAGATTTCTTAGAACACAGAAAGCAATAGCCGTAATAGAAAAAACAATACTGCGAATTTATAAGAATCAGAAGTTTCTCTACAATAGAAGACAGTAAGAAAAGCGCAGCGGCTGTGCCGGCTTGCATCCCCAGCAGCAGTGAGTGAGGGCTCCTTCCCCACAGCCTGTCCAGCACCTGTTGCTGCTGGTCTTGCTGATAGTGGCCGTTCATTTGGATAGCTGTTGAGTGGCATCTCACTGTAGTTTTGATTTGCACTTCCCTAACAGCTACTGAAGATGAGCATCTTGTCATGTGTCTGTTGGCCATTTGTATGTGTTCTTGGGGGAGGTGTCTGTTCAGGTCCTCTGGCACTATGGAAAACAGTATGGAAGTTCCTCAAAAACTTAAAGAATAGTTACCATATGACCCAGCAACCCCTCTTCTGGGTGTCTACCCGAAAAATTTGAAAACATGTATTCGCAAAGATATATGCACCTGTACGTTCACTGCAACACTATTCACAGTGGCCAAGATAGAAGAACAACCAAAGTGCCCCTTGACAGATGACGGGATGGAGAACGTGGTACATACCTACAGCTCAGCCATAAGCAAAGATGAAATACAGCCATTTGTGGCAACATGGACGGAACTTGAGATTATCATGCTAAGCGAACTAAGTCGGAAAAAGTTAAGAACCACATGATTTCACTCATCTGTGGGATATAAAACTGAAAGCAACAAATGAATAAACAAGAAAAACAAACACTCACAGACACAGAAAACAGTATGGTGGTCATCTCCCTCCCCCGCTCTCTAAAAATAAATACACACAATCTTTAAAAAAAAGAAACTGTGATGTAAAGGTAGATCAAATATGACAGAGCAGACAGGACGAAGTGTGCATAACTGCTGAATCTAGGTAAAGCGTTTTCGGCACTGGCAGTTTTTCCACAGGTTTATAATTACATCGAAATAAAAGTACTCATTTTTAAAAAAAGTACACAAGTAAACATTTTTAAATTTCACAACTTCCTGTGGGTTTATAATACAGACATTTTTACTATTAATACAGAAATGGTATCTGTGTCAGAGTACCTTTTGGGTAATTAACAAAATACCTACTTTCATAGGTTTTATGGAAAAGTTAATGAAGATCACCTATTAAAATACCTCAATGGAAAATCAAGGCTATCTATCACTTTGAGAAAAGTTGTACAGTAAGGGTAGAACTTAAGCCCTTTAACCCACACTGACATTCAGAGACTCAATCTTATATGAGAAAATACTTTTACACATTAAATAGGTAACATTATGGGTAAACATAATTATTGTGGCTTCTAAACTCAGAAACTCGATTCTTTTGAGGAACTACCACAGTTCTCCTGAACGTAAACTTCCTTATTTGGGGAACATGGAACTGGAAAATGCTAAACAACACAGAAAAAGGTTCAAGTGGAATCAGAAAG
>PVKM010035670.1:0-15091 GCA_004027735.1 Carollia perspicillata | reverse complement strand
CATTGTGATTTGGGACTTCACTACATTTTACGTGTATTGCACCAAAAAAGAAAAAAAGAAGACTGCTTTCTGGTTGGCTAATTATAGAGCCTTACAATATCTTTGCAGTGAAAATAAGATTTAGGATAAATGTCAAAGCCTCCATTTCAAAAACTGACTAGAATGACAGTTAACAAAATTTGCCTAGTTAAATTTAGGGCAATAAAAGAGGAATCCGATCAAGACTATTCCCTGGCTCGGGGCCCACCTCCTCTCATTTTATTGCCAACAGAGTACATTTCCACGCACGGCGATCACTTGCCTTCTAGGACTCGGTTGTTCTGAAAGCAGCAACAAGTGTCAATAACCAGATCTGGTCTGTGATAGCTGCTTCCTTACCCAGAAGATCTATTTCTGTTTACCGCTGCCAGCTCAAGCTCGCAACATGTTTGTTGACCGTTTACAAGAAGAATTAATCTAAATGTGTTTCCTCTTCCTTGGCTTGTTGATGTGCAGTTTATACCCAGAAAGCCCTAGCCCTTCTCCTTTTTGAAATGATATTTTTTTCTGACCTCAGTGTAATACTAGAGACCGAATCAGAGGTTCAAATGCATTACCTATTATTCCTGAAAGGAGAAGGATGTAAGAACGTGAATGCGTTGTTATTCTGTGGTGTACTCCTTCTGAAGCATCTTCCCTTTTCCCGGCTTACTGTGTGCAGACTGGATCCCTACTCTCCAGCTTGCATGTGAGTTTGCCTCACGTGGGGCACAGGGAGAGATGGAGACGCGGAAAGAGAGAGGTCATGGTACTTTGCCTTGTCTTTGCACCTGCCTTGTAGCGAGCACACCTGGCAGCCGTCGTGCTCCTCATGAGAACTGGATTGTATTCTAAGTGTGGAAGTGCCTTCCCTTTCTAACATCCTGCTGCTAAACCACTGCGCTTGGAATGGCTGGGTGAATATTTATTACCGTGGTATCTCACACAACATCATTTTTGACCTTGAGACCCTTTTATGGCAAAACTAGTGTGACAGTACAGTGACCCCAAATATTATTTGTCCTAACATGGGTCCCCATTACCCAGAAGCAGCTAGTATTGGGGGATTTTTGGAGATGTTCTTCATCAAGTTGAATGGATATTGGATTTTGGTCAAGATTTTTTCTGCATCTATTGATAAAATCATACTATTTTTCTTCTTTAGCCTATTGATGCAGTGGATTATAGTAATTGATTTTCAAATGTTGAACCAGCCTTCTATACCTGAATTATTTATCACTTAGTAGTGGGGTATGAACCTTTTTAAACATTGTTGGGCTAAATTTGCTAATACTTTGCTGAGGAATTTCACATTTATGTTCATGAGAAATATTGGCGTCTACTTTTCTTTCTTGCAATGTCTTTGTCTGTTTTTGACATGAGGGTAATACTAGCCTCATAGAATCAGTAAGGAAGTATTCCCTTTTGCTTCTATCTCCCGGAAGAGACTGCAGAGAATTGGTATGATTCTTCCTTAAATGTGGTAAAATTCACCAGGGTACCCAAATGGGCCCAGGGCTTTCTGATTTAGAAGGTTATTAATCCTAGATTAAATTTCTTTAACTGGTACAGACCTACTCAGATGGCCCATTTCTCCTTGTGTGAGTTGTGGCAGATTGTGTCTTTCAAGGAATTGGTTCGTTTCATCCAGGCTACCAAATCTGTGAGTATTACGTTTATGTCCATGAAATCAGTAGTAATGGCCCACTTTCATTTCTGATATTAGGAATTTGTCTTCTCCCTCTTTTATTCTTAGTTAACTTAGAAAGAGGTTTATCAATTTGATTGATCTTTTCAAAGAATCAGCTACTGGTTTCATGAATTTTTCTATTTTCAATTTCATTTATTTCTTTTACATTTTATTTTCTTACACTTACTTGGGGTCTAATTTGCTCTTGTTCTACTTTTTGCTGCTGTCATTGGATTTTCCTAAACATCTTGTTAATAAAGTCTGAGACATGCAGTTTTTCCGTTGTATTTTCCTATTTTTGCAGAAGATCCCTGTTGGTACAGTGTAAGCTGTAGGGACAGAGAAAGTATTCTGTAGTCTTAAAATGAGGCATCAGTCCTTTAGTGAAACAGCCCTTGCTCTGTGACCTTTATCAGGGTTTCTGGATGCTTTTCTCCCTTAGGTGACACAGGGAAGCTAGAGAGGGCTGGAGTAGGATATTTCCCTTGCCTTGGGTCAGTTAGGCTCTGGTAAAACAGTTTCACTTGATGGCAGGCTTATTAAGAAGAGGAGAATGCTAAGGACATACTTCAGTACAGCCACTTTTCCACTCTCCGTGCTGTGAGCATAATTCTGTTTGTTTTTTTCCCCTGCTATTTACTGGGAGAACTTGGGCAGCTTTCTGGAGGTAAGACTCCCAAAAGCATAAGATTGCCCTGAGCCTGGCCCCGCCTGGAGATTTTAACAATCAAATTGGTCTGTCCTGAGCCTCCAGCAATCTCCAGTTGCAGTTTAGGTTTTTTCTGCCCAGGTACTTCTTTCTGAGTATGTCTCTGCTCCTGGGCTTCTGCTCAGTAACTACAATGCTCTGTGTCCATCTGCCTGTCTCTTCAGTTTTAGGGTCAGTGGTTTGTTGGGTGACTTCAATTCTCTGATAACTCTAAGAATAGCTATGGATTTTCAATGTGCCGATCATTTGTAAGGCTGAGAGTGATGACTTCCAAACTTCTGATGTGCTAGACCAGAAACCTGAAGTTCTCGGCCTGTGATTTTAGTTATGAAAAGTTGAAAATAGCACAAGTACAATGCAACATTACTTGGCTATACAAACAAGTGAAATGTTACCACTGTGACACATGGATGGACCTCGATGGTGTCAGGTTAAATAAGTCAGACAGAGAAGGACAAAAACCATACGATTTCGCTTACACGTGGAATCTAAAAAGAACAAAGTGAACAAACAGAACAGAAAAAAACTCACGGATAGAGAGGAAAAATCGATGGCTGCCAGATGGAAGGATGTTGACTGAAAAAGGTAAAGGGATTAAGAAGCACTCACTGGCAGTTACAAAATATTCATGGGGATGTAAAGTACTTCATATAGAATATAATAGTATAATAACTATGGATGGTGTCAGATAGGTAGGAGACTTACAGGGGGTCACTTTGTAAGTTACAGAAATATCTAACTGCTATGCTGTATGCCTGAAACTAATATAAAACTGAATGTCAACTGTAATTGAAAAATTAAAAAAATATTTTTAACAGTTGAAAACATACAAATATCCATTACTAGGAAAGTGGAATAAATATATTGTGTTAGTGTTATATAATAAACTATTTTATATCAACAAAAATTTTAAATAAACTAGAACTTTCTATCTCAGTACTAATGAATATCATAAATATTTTGCCAAGGGAAAAAGTCAAATTTGTTTCAATACTATTTATATAAAATTTGGGGACATGCAGGAAAACATTATGTAATAGTACTTCAGCATACGTAAATACATAATAAGTAGAAAGTAAAAAGAAATGCAAAGGAACAGTAACATTCAAATTGAGTGTTGGAGTCACTGGAGGAAGGGAGAGGCGAGAGGGGCGCAGGTGGCAGCAGGAGGGGCTCCACAATGAGCTCCCACAATATCTATCGGTGGTCTGTCACTTCTCAAACTGAGCAGCGATTTTGTAAGCAATAATCTTTATGCCTTTTATCTCAAATATTGTCAAATAAATAAACACCCATACTTTGTAATAATATCACTATTAAAATTAATGAAGTATACTTATGTATACAAATTTGGAAAGATCCCCAAAACATTGTTTTAAAAAATCAAGCATGCAACCACATGAATAGAATGGGCGTGTTTGAGAATGCGTAAATAATGCACAGATAAGTTTACATATTAGAGCTACTTCTGAGAAGGACAGCTGGAGTTCACAGTATAAAAAAGAAAGAAAAGTAGTTATGATGGATTTTGACTGTTTTTGTATTGTTTGGCTCTTACGAATGAATGTATTTACTAAGGTGATAGAAAAAAATGACATTGCCCCTCTCTCCTAAACGGTTTAAACCTTATATGATAATAATGAGAAGAAGAAAATAATGAGGAGGAAGGATAGAGCATAAAGTGAGAAGATTAAGCACGGAACCAGACACTCAAAATTCCAAACTGAAACACTAAAGTTAAGGCGAGGAATCTGCTCTCACAAAATCCATCACAGTGCGCTTGTCGAGGTGGGGCAGACTCAAGAACATGTGGGTAGTAAACAGAGGTAGAAAATGACGACGCATAACCCAGGGATCTAAATTCTTTAGAATGAAATTCCCAGAATAGCATTACAGCATTTGGCCTAATGGTTTTCTTTCTCCGTAATTTTACATGGTGTAATCTCGAATATCACTCAATGAATGGCTCATTCAAAGAGACACCGGAAGGAGGGAATCTGCATATGAAAAAGGTTGCCTCCTTTGTAGTCAGTTAATAAATCTGAAAGAGGAGTTTCCTGGTTGTTCGCTTGTGATTCGAAATTGTCAGCTCTTGGCATTGACTCTATGGTCTGGTTTTGTCTAGGAAAAGGACAGAGATTTCCTTGGACGGCTGACTGTGCTCTTGAACGATTGTGTCACACTTAAAATTTGATAAGGGTTTAATGTACACATTTTGAAATGAGAAATTATAATCTTAAAATTTTGATAGTGTGTTAACATCAGAATAAACCAGAGGTCACAAAAATATTTTAGAAACTTGGGGGAAAGAATATTATTTGCTAATACTTGACATTTAAAAGTCTTATGATGATATGGTTAGAATATTTGTAATTAATGATCAGAGACGCAAATGAAGGGCACAGTAAGAGAAAATCATAAGGGGGTAAAGGCTCTATTTATATTTATGAAGGCTCTGTCCCTTGCTAGGTCTTAGTTATACGGAATAAGGAGCAGTATCATTCAGGAGCTGTTCAGTAAGAATTGCAAGTTCATTTGGTGTTTGTTTTCCCTGGCACATTAAATAGCTCTTGTTTGATCTCCCAGGAACAGAACACTCAGCCTTCCCGAGGCAGGCAACATTGTTATTTTTAACTTAGCCCGTAGAACACATTCATTACAGAAAGTGCAGTTTTTTCATTTAAGTCGAAAATGAATGCACCAGCCTTGTGCATCAGTAGATAAATCACCTGAGCTATTCTGTTAGTCAGGAGAGCACTCAAACCTGTGCTCATTTGTCCTATAGCTTGCAACAGTGCCTCCAGCAGACCGTGTTGTATTTCAACGCTAAGTTCTTTCACAGGCATGTACAAAATCCCCCTAGGTGTGTGTTGCAATAATTTTAATTATTTCTTTATTCTGTAAAGCAAAAGTATTTAAGCTAACTTGGGTGGCAATTTTTTATGACAAGATAATCCATCAGATCTAATTGGCGAT
The DNA here is from genome assembly GCA_004027735.1 of Carollia perspicillata. Lineage (NCBI taxonomy): Eukaryota > Metazoa > Chordata > Mammalia > Chiroptera > Phyllostomidae > Carollia > Carollia perspicillata. Next base: position 9,698 of record PVKM010035670.1, on the reverse strand, counting down.
GCTTTTTTACCCATGCCCACAAATCTCTCATCACTCTCACTTTTTAACTATGATCAGCACTTCCCCCAACACCCATTTTCTCTTTTATTGATTCTCTGCCACAGAGAGTCCATAACTATTAAGACATTAACACCTTAATATAAATTCAGATTTCATCTTCATTGATTAATACATCAGCAGAAAACAATTACGATATTATACATTTACAATGTGACATTTTCATGTTTTTACCTAAGAAGTAAATAAAACTTCTTTTCTGGAGGTCAGAAAGTAAACAAGAAAGAAAAGGGCTGTATGTTGTACATTTTGTAGAAATTATCTTTTCAGAGAAAATTACCTGCTATAAGAAAATATATGTTAATACCGAATCTTAATTCCTAACCACAATAGTTAGCAGTTAGTGTTTATTTACTGAGAACCAGGCTCTATTTTAAATGCTTTACTTGCATTATCTATTTAATATCTGCAGTAACCTAATAGGGCATAAAACTTCACCTCACCTTACTAAAGATAAAACTGATAAACAGGGAAAGGAACTTGCCCAAAGCACACAGCAGGATTTGCAAGAAATTGAAACCAGACACTTTGGCTCCAGTTTGTCCTTTTAATGTTATCATTACAGTTTCCACATCCTACTCACATCGAGCGTGCGCTAGCATGCTGTCTGCGCTCAGCATCCCTGCTTATCTGCAATCACTGCTGGTGAATAACAGAACCACCTAAAATTGTACTCCGAACATCAAAACCAACACATGCCAAACCTACAGCACTGGGTCCTACTGAAACCTAAAGTAAACAAACACCAATTCCCTTTTTATTTCTAGTATTTGTAATGTAGCTTTGGGAGTCTTATAAGTATATTTTTCATATTTTTTCTCCATATGTATTTTCTATATTTTCTGTATAATCTTTTTGTTCACCATGTAGGTTGTTCTTTTTTTCCTGACTCCCTACCTAGAAAATAGACTTTTATTCTTTTATGATGTTTCCTATAAAAACACCACCCTGCTGTTTAAGATCAACTGGCCCCTATCTCTACTTGATAACATTAACTTCATGTAGTATCCACGTTGGAATAGATCTTCACACTGCCACAGGAGAAAAAAATTTTTTCCTGTGTGAATTCCATCTGCTTCTACTTTACCTCCTTTCATTCTTCTCTTCCTGTGCACAGCAATGTTAAAAGGTCAGGTCTATTTTACATAAAATATATATTTGCCACCTGGTGCTTTTCCTGATTTAAAAAAAATCAGCTTCTCAACCTGGTTTCACGCATTTTTGGTGGAGGCAATTTCAGATTCTTAGGAGAGACTTGGAAATAGTGGCGTATTTTTTTCTCAGGTATAATAACCCCTAGATTATTCTGTGACAGTTTCTAAATGCTCCCTTCATCACAATGGTGAACACTAATGAAGGTGTGTGCCACATGAAATGGGAAGTTGAAGGTCACGGGAAGCTTGATATACTTAATAAAACTAACTTTGAGTTTCACGAGCATTAAATCAGTGGTTATGAACTATTTCCTTGAAAGATGGGGAGGAGAGCATCAAAGACTCACATTTCATGCAAAAGCCTTTTCCACCGAGAATAATAAATCATTCGCTGAGTGGTCCCCTACCACCATAAATGCCAAGATGTGGCCACGTTTCCACCTCAGTGAACATGAACCAGCATGAGTCCTCTTAGAATGAATTTTATCTCCCGAAGAAACTTCAACTGTATTTGAATTTAAGCAAAGGAAGAACATTACAATTTCTCTAGTGCTCCACTTGTGTCCAGTACTATCCTAGGTGTTTTCATATATTGCTATTTAATTGAAATTTCCTCACTAGCCTTCTGTTGATACTATTAACCACCATTTTCACAGAAGAGGGGACAGAGACTTACAAAGCTTGACTTAGTTGGCCAGGACTCAAATCACTGCTCCACCCAGCATTTAGTCTCTTCTAAGGAAGTACCTTCGAGCTTCACTAAGGATTAATATGCAAGGACCAATCATTAAGCATGTTCTTGCAAGCCAGAAATGTCTTTGTTCCCCAAATACCCATCTCATATTAATATTTTATTCTAAAATGCAAATTCTAAGGACAGGTAACATAATATTCTATATTAGTCATTGATGCTTTAGTATGAATAAGTTTTTAAACTTCTTTCTGGAAGGCAACTTTTTAATAAAGGAAAGTACATGGGGAAAAGGGTGCATCAGGAGGAGCTTCAAGGAACACTTCAAATACCACAAATTGTTAGCTCTTTATAGTTACCTTGCTTGTGGGCAGAATATCAATCACTTTTCAATGGAAAATTAGAAATACAAAGTGTACAGCTCTAAGATTGCACAATTAGACTGTTTTATTGCATTCCCTGAGAGTTTTCATGGCTCTAAATTAATGGAAGAACTTTTTTTTTCCCTGGTAGATAGTTAACACTTGTCAAATATGTTTTAAAAAGAAGTCTGTATGTGTTTCCTGAGTTTACCTAAAAGTATTTCACCAAAGAGAAAATAGTTGTGATCTAACCTTTGGAAAATCTCTATATTTCTATTTCTTCCACAAGAAGTCTCCCATTACTTGTGAAAAGGAAACTAAAGACCCAAGTCACATATGTGTTCCACAAAACAAATCAATCCCAAAGCTGTGGCGATTCTTTTCACTTATTTATTTCTAGCATGAATATTAAGTTCTTTTCCTGTGCCAATTATTCTAAGAAGAAAACTATAACCGAAGGGGAAGACAATGGGAGATATTTAGCATTGAGAGGAAAATGATAGTTTTGTTTCATAAATCACTTTGGTAAAGATAATTAATAATTAACGTGTGATGTCTCTAGATAGCAGCTTTTTTCCCCTGTCAGGGGTATTTTCTACGCTCCCTAAACACAGCTGATAGACATAAAGTCATAAAACCTTCATAACATCGAAAATACTCTTGTCTACAGTGGCAGGCAAGAAAGTGCTTACCTATCCTATCTCGTCAGCCCTTGGTGGAGGGTATTGTGGCTATGCTTCCTGCTCTGTCAGCTAAACCCACCGAAGATTAAGTGCTATGTACATAATAGCCAGTTAGCACAGGTCTGTCTCGGAGGCTGGCAGGTGTTTCCATGAAATTTTGCTTCACCTGTCACAGCACATAGGGAAGCCAGCACCTGGCAACCTAACAAACAGCACACTCCTTAATTGCTTTGAAACAGCACAAGCAGCAGCTGCCGCTGCTGACATTGTTAAGTAAACAACAGGTTTTGCACCTGCTCCGGGAAAATCCTGCCCTTACTATTGGCCAATCAGGTGACACCAGGTAACACAGGCAGCCTGTCCTAATGCAAGTGACCTAGGAGATTAGTAAAAGTCCATCAGTATTGATTCTTTCCCTCGAATATGTGATTATTTGTCCCCTGGTTACCTCTTGAGGGCATTTAATTCAAACCCTCTATATAAAAATCAGAATAATAACAGTTGCCTTATGAACAGTTCCTTTTCGTTCTTCTCCTTCCCTCCTCTGCCTTCTTTTGAAGATGATGAGAAAAGATGACTTACCTGTACTTTTTCATTTTCTGTGTTATCAACGATACCTACTTAGAGACCTAGAGTGAAGAACAAGAGTGGGGCCAATGAACATTCTCCCACCGATCACCCAAAGATCCTCACTCAGCCCCCATGACAGAAAAAATGGGCCTGCAACAAAGTATATTTGTTCATAAATAGGCCAGCTTGACGTGAGAGCAAGCAGCTCAGCTTTCATCAGCTGAAGCAAGAGTGAAGTCCTGTTTAACACTGCCTCGCACTTAGTATGCCCCTCAGCCTCCACACACATATACGTTCTTCTGAGATTTTTAGTGGGACCCACTCCAAGGCTCGGTAAGAATAACAGTTCAGGCAATAGGGAACACGGGCCAGAAAAATGGAACACGAAGGGGCCAAGGAGAAACACAGCCCCAAGGTGTTCATGAGAGTTTTCCTTGATCACAATTTCTACAAGCCATCTTCGTCTCTCTCAATGGAGAAAGCACTGGATTTGACTGGAAAACACACACACTTCTGGTGGGGAGAGACAAACCATATATGGTTAATTCATAAAGGAAATCGTTCAATATTCTCAGAGTCAACAGATGACAATGAATTGGGTTTGAGTCAAGATTAATTTGTATGCAGTTTAATCCTCAGAACAAGTCTCCTTGCGACTCCACTGTTTTCAGAAAATGGTAAAGGGCTTTGGTTTATCAGAGCGGTAGTAGATTTTCAACAAAGCAAAACACACACAATGTATAAGCTGAGACTTGAGAAGAAGAAAACAAAGAAGAATTGTGAACCACGGGTGGAAATATACTAGAAGATGCCATGTTTTAGGCTCTTTAATTTTCTTCACAAACACACAGAAAATTCAACACAGTAGAACAAAGACTGGATAGGCCTGAAGGCAAATGATCAAAAGTCTGCGTCAGATTCTGAAGCTAACAGAGTGTTTTGCTTATGGCTTGTTTATGTCAGTTTTATCAAAAGGAATAATGCAATTGTGTGCTAGTCTGAGGCTGAAGAATATTTCCAATGAGGTAAGTTAATTATTCATTGCTATTGATTTGGGAGAACATTTCTGCAAAATTATATTTCTTTTTCTACTTTAATATTTCTAAAACTTATATGACAATTCCCCCAAATTGTTACTAAACCAAAAAACTAGCTTTTATAACACTCTTTAAACAGCTGCTCAATTTACTATATGAAACACATCTATTTATATATTTTCAATAAAATAACATATAAGGTTTGTACTTTGTAATAAATGAAGCATAATGATAAGACTGTAAATTTTTGATTTTGGACTATCTCTTGGTGTCCAAAGACACCACTTGGACTATCTCTTAGCCTATTAGTGGTGTATATATCCAATTACACACCACTAATAGGCTAGTAGTGTATAATTGGATATAAATATACTCAGAAATTTATGGGGAAATCTCTAGGGGCTTGTTGAATCTAATTTGTTAAAGTTCCAAAAAACAACTAGATGATTTTAGCCAAGACCTGTAGGTTATACAAATGGATTGTAAACAAAACAGTGAAAAAGTCACTCTAACATTTTTCTTTTTCTATCCTTTCTTTTAACACCTGCTGCAACATCAAAAAGAACCAGATATTTAAGACACAAAGAAGGGGCAAGGTTCACAGGCAGTCTGGATTATTGTAGGACAGAAGTAGTACTATTTATTCTTGAAACACACAGATAAGTTTTTAAGGAATATAAATAGTATTGTACAATGAAAACTAATTTTCTAGTTATGAAAGGGGAATTATGTATGGCACCTGAATTCCAGAGTCTTTGCGCCTTGGTATGTGAATCTGAGAACATTGCTTGGTCTGAGCTTCAAAGTCTTACTCGGTACAAAGGCAATAACACCCAGACATTCATGGAGCCACCGTGGGAAGTAAGTGGTCGTGATGGCAGCGAAGGCTGGATGCTCAACCGTTCAACTCTACCTGTGTGCCCATTTGTAACAATATGGGTGTGGCTATATCTTTTCAAAAGTAACAAAACAAGTAAAAACATCTTAAAATTGTTGTTTTTCCTTAAGCTAGTCTCAATTTAAAGAAAGAAAAATGATGTAACTGACACTGCATGCAGGTAAGCAAGGTGAAGGGCAGGAAGGAGAGGTCAATAAGCATAGTTTCGGAGAGGCTAGCATCTACATAAAAAGAAAGACCATCTTCTGTAAGGAACATGAAATGGTATGTTAAGGCTCTACACTCGGAGTTTGGTCTTATACATAACAGAACCCAAATAATTATTCATTTAAAATTTGTATCACGTTTGTGAGCTATAATTTACCTACAATAAAATGCATGTTTTAAATAGGCACCTAAATAAGTTTTAACAAATGTATATACTTATATAACTACCAACTTAATCAAGATGTGAAATAGTTCTATCACCCAAGAGAGATCTCTTACGCCAAAAATCACTGCCTCCCTTCCCACCCCCAACAAGCAAGCACTGACCTAAAGTCTGCAACTATATTTAACTTTGCTTGTTACAGAAGTTCATATAAATGAAACATATAGTATATATTCTTATCAGCATGCTTTGCCCAACATATTTATGAGATTCATCATGTGATTGTATCAGTAGTTCATTCAATGTTATTACGGACTAGTGTTCCATTGTAATAACATGCCGCACATTAATTTATTTATTCACCTGTTAACAGATACTCGATCGCTCCTAATTTTTGACTACTTTCATAGGATGCTATAAACATTTAAATACAAATGTGGACTGCATTTTCATTTAAGGCGTCAAGTTTATTGGTATAAAGTTATTTATAACTATCACAATATTTCCTATTTTCTGCTTTCCTGCTTTCTTTTTTTAACTGAGCAATAGTATGATTCCATTCTATCTATCTATCTATCTATCTATCTATCTATCTATCTATCATCTATCTATCTCTTTCTCTCTAGGAGTTCTAGCTATACTTCTTTGGTTTGTTTGTGTTTTGTGGATTAACCATAGTCACCTCAAAGGCAGTTAAGGTTACCTCAAATAACCTTAGTCACCTCAAATTGCAGTTAAGGTTATCAAAGGAATTTCAGGTAAAAGACGGCTTCTGAGGTAGCAGAGAAGGGAACTGTGACAATCCACTGTGTGAAATATACTGCTTCATATGCAACATGAGAATCTGACAAGAGTACTCTCCCGTTTCCCTTGGGCCAGTTATCAAGTTACTGTTCTGACTCAGCTCCAAATTCACTCTTCTCCAACCTTTGTCGCTGGCTCCATGACAAAGCAGCTTCCCTGTAAGTACCTTTCTTTTGTTGAATGACACAGTGTTAAGTATTGTCAGCAGAAGGTTCTGGAGGGAGACTAGATTTCTTCCAGTTCTGGTGTGCTCCTCTCTTGGCTCCCGCACAGTGTCTTCCTTAGTGACAGGCCAGCAGTGTCCCCTCGAACTCTGCAGGAGCCACCATGAGTTTCATAGTCAGTCCTTCTCTCAAAACAGCTTACCCCATGACCAGAGAGGACAGGTTTCCAGCAAGTCTGACCTGTGCAGCGCTTCAGTGACTTCTCTGTGGCACAATGGGCCATGGTCATGCCAAGAGCGAACAGTGTTCGAGCTGGGCTCTGGAAGTGGGTGTCTCTACCTAGGACACTATCTTAGCCATAGATGTAGCACAGTAAGTAAAAGCGGTTCTTTCCACGTACCACTAGGCCATCCCTCATTACTCCAATCTCTTGTTAAAGGAAATTATTTTGTATGTTAAACTTTCCTGGTTCAAATTTCTGTGTGGTTTCTGTGTTCTGCTTGAATTCTGCCTGATACAAATTTGGCATCAGAATAAAACTGTAGGTCAGGTAGCTAGAAATTTGACTTGATTTACTCTACTGTTGAATCCAGTTTTTAGATCTGAGATAATTCACAGACCCAAGGCCCTTTCACTGAAGAGTAATTCTGGTCCCCATGAGGAAATACACCGTACCACTGCCACAGATACATTTCTACCTGAGGACCTTTTTTTTCATTGCTTTTAGAGAGAGAGGAAGGGAGAGAGACAAACATTGATCAGTTGCCTCCCACATGTGCCCAGATGCAGGATCAAACCTGCAACCTAGGTATGTGCCCTGAGTGGGAATCAGACCCATAACCTTTTGGTTACAGGATGGTGCTCCAGCCAACTGAGCTACACCAGCTGGGGCCACACTATAAATCTTTATTTAAGGCTCCCCATAAAGGACCTGTGGCCATTTACTAGGATTACTTTGCATTAGTGAAGTGGAATACTCAAACCTTGGGACAATTACAAGACATTGGCTTTGAATTGAGATCAATTCCTGGGGACCCAAAATGCCGCTGTGGATTGGGTGATAGAGGGAGTAATAGCTCAAAACCAACTTACAGTGAGCCAGGTTAGTCCCTAGACCCAGCTTGTGGTGGTGTGCCAGCTTCCAAATATGTAATTAGAATAGAGAGATGTGACAACTCATTCCCCATGATGACTTTGATCTGTAGGACTTAGCCTATTCTTACAGAAAGGGCTAAGTGAACGTCTCTGGAGTTTCCCTGCCCCTATGAAGACATACCAGAAACATACTGCATAACTGAGGGAACTTCAGATATTCATGCCATCCTTAAACATTCGAACACAGAAAAAGTAGTGAAACCTATAATATCCATATATTTCTCAATAGTGGAAACTGTGGAGAAGTCAGGTAGACATTGGAGAATGAACATATACTATTATAAGCTTAACAAGGTGATGACTCCAACCTCGGCTGCTGTTCCAGATGTACTAAATCCACCAAGGCAACACAGACCCCGTCACTGCGTACGCAGCTGTACAAGGTGAAGCCAGAGTGCATTTCCAGAGGCCTACCTCAGGTCTCCTGCTCTCAGCACAGGTGTTGTCTGCAAAACCTTTGATCTTTTTGACATTTAGTCAAATATTGCACTGGTCTGCTATATCGAGGATATTGTAGTTATTCAGTGTGGTCAACTGAAATTGTCAAGCATTTTAGATGCCTTAGTGACACATACGAACTAGAGGGTGCCAGGTAAACAAAAACTAGGGGTCTACCTCAGTGAAATTTCTGAGATCAATAGTATGGAGCGCACAAAATAGCTCCTTCAGTGTGAGAGGTAAATTGTTGCACTTCACATCATCTGCCATGGAAAAAAAGATGTTTGTTAGGCTGTTTTAGATTTTGGAGGCCACTTATACCACATTTGAGTGTAGACTGGAATCTATCTAAACATTCATCCATGAGGCTGACAGAGGAAGAGAAGACTCTGGAGTAAGTTTGGGCTGTGGTACAAGCTGCTCTACCTTTGGGGCTTATGATTCAGCCTACGTGATGCTAAACAGTATCTGCGGCCATAAGGATGCTGCACAGAGAACTGGGTGGCACCGACAGGGACAATTACCGTGTGTGACTCTAAGATCCTGGAAAAGCTACATCTTCATCTATTTCTATTTCTCTCTATATATCTAGCTGTAACTATATTCATATCTATTTATAGAAAACTATTCATCTTTTAAAAAATGACTTGTTGTTCCACTTATTTATGCATTCATTGGTTGCTTCTTCTATGTGCCCTGACCAGGGATTGAATCTGCAGCCTCATTAAATCGGGACAACACTCTAACCAACTGAGCTACCTGGCCAGGGTCTGGAAAGTACCCATCTTTTAAGAAAAAGCTTTGTGTTTGGGTTTTCTACTGGGCCTTGGTAGAATGAGCAGCTAACAATGTGTCCCGTGGATTTGAGAATACCTTGTGAACTTGGCTGTCCGACCTGCATAACCGTAGATGGGCGGCAGCAGCAGCAGCAGTCTATCACCAGATGAAGACGGCAGAGAATGGTGCGTGACAGAGCAAGCGTGGGCAGGTCTGCAAGGTCCAAGTGAGCTGCATGCTTAGGAGGCACTGACACTTGCAAAATCAAGTAACATTGCAGTGGCCTGTCAATAACACGCCTGTGGGCTCCTGGGGGCCTTTGTGTAACCAGTTGTCTGAAGAAGGAAAGAAAATCAAGTCTGGTTTCCAAATGGCCCTTTAAAAGTGGGTTACATACAGCACCACAGTCCCTAGGTTACAGCAGCAGTGAAGCAGGTCTTCTCAATGGGCAGCATCTTGAGCAGCACATCTGGCTACTCACTCTCTCTGCAGTGGCAGGGCAAGAAATGCCGATCTACATGATTCTGAGGCAGCTACT
>PVKM010035669.1:0-15084 GCA_004027735.1 Carollia perspicillata | reverse complement strand
GCAATCCCACCAACAGTGCACTACGGTTGCCTTTTCTCCACAACCTCTCCAACACTTGCTGTTTGTTGCTTTGTTTATGATGGCCATTCTCAACTGTGTGAGGTGGCATCTTATTGTGGTTTTAATTGGCACCTCTCTGATTACTAGTGATACTGAGCATCTTTTCATATATCTCTGAACCCTCTATATGTCCTCCTTGAAGAAGTGTCTGCTCAAGTCCTTGGCCCATTTTTTAATTGGGTTGCTTGTCTTCTTAGAGTGGAATCATAGGAGTCCTTTATGTATTTTGGACATTACACCCTTGTCTGAGGTATCATTGGCAAATATGCTTTCCCATATGGTTGGTTCTTTTTTCATTTTAATACTGATTTCTTTAGCCATAAAGAAGCTTTTTATTTTGATGAGATGCCATTTGTTTATTCTTTCCTTTATGTCCCTTGTTCTAGGGGACATATCAGTGAAAATATTGCTGCATGAAATATCTGAGATTTTCCTGCCTATGTTCTCCTCTAGGACTTTAATGGTGTCAAGACTTATATTTAAATCTTTTATCCACCTTGAATTAACTTTTGTGTATCGTGTAAGTTGGTGCTTGAGTTTCATTTTTTTTGCATGTAGCTGTCCAGCTCTCCCAAAACCATTTGTTGAAGAGTCTATTTTTACTCCATTTTAAGCTTCTGAACCCTTTGTCAAATATTAATTGACAGTAGGGACTTGGATTTACTTCTGGGCATCCTATTCTATTCCATTAGTCTATGTGTCTGTTCTTATGCCAGTACTAGGCTGTTTTGATTACAGTGGCCTTGTAACACAGTTTGGTATCAGGTATTGTGATCCCTCCTACTTTGCTCTTCTTTCTCAAAATTGCAACAGCTATTCAGTGTCATTTATGGTTCCATATAAATTTTTGAAGTGTTTGTTCTATGTCTGTGAAATATGCCATTGGTACTTTTATAAGTATTGCATTGAATCTGTAAATTGCTTTGGGTAGTGTGGACATTTTGATGATGTTAATTCTTCCAATCCATGAACACAGGATATGATTCTGTTTCTTTGTGTCTTCCTTAATTTCTTTCTTCAGTGTTGTGTAGTTTTCTGAGTACAGGTCTCTTACCTCCTTGGTTAAGTTTATTCCTAGGTATTTTATTTTTCTTGTTGCTATATCAAATAAGATTTTTCCCATAATTTCTGCTTCTGCTGTTTCATTGTTGGTATACAAAAATGCCTTTGACTTATGAATATTGACTTTGTAGCCTGCTGTTTTGCCAAATTCATCTATTGGGTGGAACAGTTTTTTGGTGGAGTTTATCAGATTTTCTTCCATAAACTATCATGTACACTATCATATCATCTGCAAACAATGACTGGTTTCTTTCCTCTTTTCCTATTTGGATGCTTTTTATTTCCTTTTCTTGCCTGATTTCTGTGGCTAGGACTTCCAATATTATGTTGAATAGAAGTGGTGACAGTGGACAACCTTGTCTTGTTCATATTCTTAGTGGAAAAGCTTTCAGTTTTTGCCCATTGAGTATGATGTTGGCTGTGGGTTTCTCATAATAGCCTTTATTATGTTGAGGAATGCTCTCTGTATTCCCACTTTGCTGAATGTTTTTATCATAAATGGGTTCTGTACCTTATCAAATACTTTTCTGCATCTATTGAAATGATCATGTGATTTTTGTCTTTGCTTTTGTTTATGTGATGTACTACATTTATGGATTTGGTAATATTGTACCATCCTTGTATCCCTGGGATGAATCCCACTTGGTCATGGTGTATGATCTTTTTAAGACATTGCTGGATGTGGTTTGTCAATATTTTTTGAGGATTTTAGCATCTATGTTCATCAGTGATATTGGCCTGAAGTCTTTCTTTGTTGTGTCTGTGTCTGGTTTGGGGATTAGGATGATGCTGGCTTCATAAAAAGAGTTTGGGAGTCTTCCATCACTTTGGATTTTTTGGAATAGTCTGTGAAGGATAGGGGTTAGCTCTTCCTTAAATGCTCTGTAGAATTCTCCCCTGAAGCCATCTGGTCCAGGGCTTTTGTGTGTCAGAATTTCTTTGATTACTGCTTCAATTTCATCTGCTGTTATTGGTCTGTTCAGGCTTTCTGCTTCTTCTTCATTGAGTTTTGGAAGATTATATTTTTCTAGAAATGTGTGTATTTCACCTAGGTTTTCAAATTTCTTGGCATATAGTTCTTTGTAGCAATTTCTTACAGTCTTTTGTATTTCTCTGCCTAGGAATAAACTTAACCAAGGATGTGAAAGATCTGAACTCTGACAAATGTAAGACACTGAAGAAATAAATTGAGTAATATATAAATAAACAGAAGTATACTTATGGATAGGAAGAATTAATATCATTAAAATGTCCACACAACTGAAGTAATCTATAGATTCAATGCAGTTACTATCAAAACACTAGTGGCATTATTTGCAGAGCTAGAGAAAATAGTGCACATATTTATATGGAACACAAAAGACCCCAAATAGTCACAGGAATCTTGAGAAAGAAGAACAAAAAGTTCAAGATATCTTCTTATCTGACATCAAACTATACCACAAGGCTACAGTAATCAAGCAGCATAGTAATGACATAAAACAGACATATAGATCAATGAAATAAAACAGGGAATCCAGAAATAAACCCCTGCTTATATGGTCAAGAACATAAAATAAGACATAAAAACTCAATTGGACAGGTACATGTAAAAAATAAAAGGAAACTTCTTGTACTATATACAAGAATAAACTCAAAATGGATTAATGTTTTAAATTTAAGACTTGAAACCATAAAACTTGTAGAAGAAATCATTAGCAGTAAAATCCCTGACATTTATTTTAGCAATGTTTTTCTGATATATTTTCTTGGGTAAGGGAAAAAGAGAAAAAAAATAAATGAAGGTACATCAAACTAAAAAGTTTTTGCACAGCAAAGGAAACCATTACAAAACAAAAAGACACACTACTGAATGAAAGAATATATACATCAATGACACATCCAGTAAGGGGTTAATATCCCAAGTTTATAAAAAATTCATACAATTCAATACCAAAAAATCCCCAAACAATTCTATTAAAAATAGGCAGAGGACTTCAATAGACATTTCTCCAAAGAGGGTATACAGATGGCCAATAGATATATGAAAAGGTGCTCTATGTTATTAAATGTCAGAGAAATGCAGATTAAAAGCACAATGATCTATAACCTCATACCTGTCAGAATGGCCATCATCAATAAATCAAAAAACAGGTTTTGGCAAGCATGTGAAGAAAAGGCAACCCCTGTGCACTGTTGGTGGGAATGCAGACTGGTGCAGCCACTGTGGTAAACACTATGGAGTTACCTTAAAAAACTAAAAATGAAACTGTTTTATGACCCAGAAACTCCATTTCTCAATATGAGGTCTGTCTAGAAGGTGTCGAGCCATGTAATATAAAAAATAGAGTAATTTATTGAAGAAGACACAAGATAGAAAAAAACATTGTATATAAGACAATGACCTTCAGCCCCCTTCAATTTAAGCACCTTGGGACCTCATATAGTTCTCCCTACCACCACCAGCTGTGCAATTGTATATTCCTGGCTCTCATCAACAGTCTGAAATCTTTTCCCATTCAAGGGTGCTTTTAGTTTTGGGAAAGTCCAGAAGTCACAGGGCACCAACTCTGGGCTGTAGGGGGGCTGAGCTACCTGTGTGACTTGACATTTCACAAAAATTCTCTACATGAGATGTGATGCATGAGTGGGTGCATTGTCATGATGAAGCTGCCAGTCATCAGTTGCCCATAGCTACCTCCTTCTGAATCATCTGAATAGTTTCTGCTGAGGAATGTTTAAGCTTAACACAAAATTTGATGCAGATTAATTGCTCTATGCATTCAGTCATTTTGAATATTAAAGCCACACAGTACACATGCCCACTTAACAGAGTTTACCACACCCACTGACTAGTGCAGTGAAGTTGTCATTATTCACACATGCACATTCCAGTCCACTCTCCTTGGCCGCCAGGTTATATCAATGTTGTGTAAATCATTTTCGTTACATTAACAATGGCTGAACTTTTTCTGGACAGACATTCTGCTTGTATATAGAAAGAAATCCAAAACACTGATTCAAAAGGAATATATGAAAAAATATATAATTACTATGGTCATTTTAGTGTTATTTACAATAGCCAAGATATGGAAGCAACAAAGTGCCCATCAGTAGAAAAGTAGTTAAAAAAGGGTGATGCATGTATATAATGGAATGTTACCTTACCATAAAAAACAATGAAATCTTACCATTTTCAAAAGCATGAATGGATGTAAAGGGTATGATGTTAAGTGAAATAAGTCAGTCAGAGAAAGACAGTTACCATATGTTTTCACTTATATGTAGAATCTAAAGAAAAATATAAACAAATAAACAAAACAGAATCAGACTTATAGATACAGAGAACAGACTGATGGTTATCAGAGAGGAGAAGGGTTGGAGGAGTGGGTGAAAAAGGTGAAGGGATTGATAGGTACAGATTGGAAGTTACAAATTAGTCGTGGGGATGTAAAGTTCATCACAGGGAATATAATCAATAATATTGTAATAACTATGTATGGTGCCACCTAGATATTGGAAATGTCAGGAGGAATGCTTTGTAAAGTATATGACTGTCTAACCACTATACTGTTAACCTGAAACTAATACAGAATAATAGTTGAAAAATAAAATAAAAAAGAAAAGAGTATTGATACATGGCATAACATCAGTGAACATTAAAAAATTATACTAAGTAAAAGAAGCCTTCACTAAAGATAACATATTGCTCAATTTCATTTATATGAAGTGTCCAAAATAAGCAAGTTCATATAAACAGACTGTAAATAGTGGCTGCCAGGAGCTGATGTGAGAGAACAGTGGTGAGTGACACAGGGTTTTATTTTCAGATGTTGAAAAGGTTCTCAAATTTAGATAGTGGTGATAGTTGAACATATCTATAAATATACTAAAAACAACTGAATTGTACACTTTAATGGGTGAACTTAATGCACTATAAATTATATCTCAATAAGACTTCCATTAAAAAATCTCTGCCCACATTCCAATATTTCCTATTCTAGTGAAAGCCAAAATGATTCATCCATTTATCCAAGACAGGTACCTTTTTCGACAGGTCCTGTCCCTGCTACCATTTTTAGCCTATCATCTATTCCTGCCAATTTCTTCCAAGTTTCTCTGTGTTGTTGAGACCACCATCCAAAACCAACCCTCAATTATCTCTTGCCTGAAATATTCAATAACCAATTAACTGGTCATCTTGCAGCTACTCTTATCTATTTCACTATCAAACTGAAAAGGTAATGCTTCCAAAATGAAAAAGGAATAATAAACTATTTTATTAAAGCAAAATCTACATAAATAAAAGTGTACAAACTCTAAGTGTCATATGTTCAAACAGTTCAATAGAAACATGTAAAGTACGAGCTTCCATATATGACAACTACAATGCCTGAGAAGAAAAACACACTAAATGGAAATAATAGCAAAATAGACCTCATAAAAAAGATTGGTGAAACTGAATTTGCCATAGCAATAGAAATTACCCAACATAAAATAACAAATAAGAGGGAAAAATTAATTCAGAATCAGTGACATGTAGAACAACTTAAAGCAGTTTAATATATGTGAAGTTTAAATCTTATATGTAGAGAGGAGTGCAGAAAAAATTAAATGTTAGGAGAAATAATAGTAAAAATTTTTACAAACTTGATTAAATTGTAGTTTCAGATTCAAAAATTTTGATGAAACCCAATACCATCAACGTGAAGAAAACTACACTAAAGCATATTATAATAAACTTTCTCAAAACCACTGACAAAGAGAAAATCTTAAAAACTGCCAGAGTAAAATAACAAATTACTGTACATACAAAGGAACATAGATAAAGATGACAACAGATTTTTTTGTTTCAAACAAACAATGGAAGCAAGAACAATGGAGCAATATTTTTAAAGTACTGAAAGAAAAAACAGTCAGCCTCTAAAGCTATTCAAAATATCTTCGAAAACATGAAATAAAATCATTTTACACATGTAAGAGCTGAAAAAATCCTTACCAGGAGACCTGCACTACAAGAAATGTTGAATTTCCAAAGGCCAAAAGAATATGATACTAGGTAACAATATGGACCTATACAATAGAAAGAAAAAGCAGGAAATGGTGATAATATGAATAAGTAAAGTATATTATTCAAAATTACTTAAAAGATAATTGATTAATCAAAAGTAATAACAGAGGACTGTGGAACTTGTATGTATAAGTAAAATGTATAAAAATACTATCACAAAGCCCAGGAGGGCAGAAACAGAAATACATTATTGTAAGGACTTCACAATAACTATAAAGTTAATAATATCATTTGAAGGCAAAATATAATAATTTAAATAAATCCTAAAGTAACTACTAATAGATAATAAGTGAACAATGGAAATAAGGTGGAATCATTAAAAAATAAATTAATCCAAAGATGGTAAATAAAAAGAAAAAAGACTTCCTGGCCAAGATGGAGGTGTTGATAGACACACTGTGCTTCCTTGCACAATCAAAAGAAGGAGGGCAGCAAATTTAAAAATAAAAAACAACCAGAACTGACAGAAAATCAAACTGTATGGAAGTTCGACAACCAAGGAGTTAAAGAAGAAATATTCAACCAGACCAGTAGGAGGGGAGGAGACAGGCAGCCAGGGCAGAGAGGACTTGCAGCAAGGTGGTGGCTGGACGACCAAGGGAGGCAGAGGCTGGCAGAGGGGAGAGTCCCACATTTGTGTGAGGATAAACTGGGAGGAACAACTGGGCAGCAAGACAGACCATACAGCTCAGGGTCCTAGTCTGGGAAAATAAAGCCTCAAAACCTCTGGCTGAAAAAATCTTGTGGAAGTTGAAGCAGCAAAAGAAACACCCAGCTTCACAGGAGAGTTCATTGGAGAGACCCACAGGGTCCTAGAATGTACACAAACCCTTGCACCTGAGAATCAGCAGCAGAAAAAAGCAATTTGCTTGTGGGTAGCGGCGGAAGTTACTGATAGCTGATAGAGAGCTGAACAAGTGGCATTGTTCCCTCTTGGACCCCTCCCCCACATACAGTGCCACAACACATTGACATGGGTTGCCCCACCCTGGAAAATACCTAAGGCTTCATCCCTTACTATGTGACAGGTGCACTGAGACAAAAAAAAATGGCCCAAATGAAAGGACAGATCAAAGCTCCAGAAAAAATACAACTAAGCAACAAAGAGATAGTAAACCTATCAGATACACAGTTCAAAACACTGGTAACCAGGATACTCACAGAAATGGTTGAGTATGGCCACAAGGCAGAGGAAAAAGTGAAGGCTATGCAAAGTGAAATAAACAAAAATTTACAGGGAACCAAGAGTGAAGAAAAGGAAACTGAGACTCAAATTAACAGTTTGGAGCAGAAGGAAGAAATAAACATTCCACTGCAACAGAATAAAGAAACGAGAATTCAAAAAAAATGAGGAGAGACTTAGGAACCTCCAAGACAACTTTAAACATTCTGACATCCAAATCATAGGGGTGCCAGAAGGAGAAGAACAAGAGCAAGAAATTGAAAACTTATTTGAAAACATAAAGAAGGAGAACTTCCCTAATATGACAAAAGAAATAGACTTCCAAAAAGTCCAGGAAGATCAGAGAGTCCCAAGGAAGTTGGACTCAAGGAAGCACACACCAAAGCACATCATAATTACATTACCCAAGATTAAAGAGAAGGAGAGAATCTTAAAAGCAGCAAGAGGAAAGGAGACCTACAATGGAGTTCCCATCAGACTGTCAGCTGGTTTCTCAAAAGAAACCTTGCAGTCAAGAAGGGGCTGGAAAGAAGTATTCAAAGTCATGAAAGGCAAGGATCTCCATCAAGATTACTCTATCCAGCAGAGCTATCATTTAGAATGGAAGGGCAGATAAAGTGCTTCCCAGATAAGGTCAAGTTAAAGGGGTTCATCATCACCAAGCCCTTATTATATGAAATGTTAAAGGGACTTATCTAAGAAATAGAAGATCAAAACTATGAACAGTAAAATGACAACAAACTCACAACTATCAACAACTGAACCTAAAAAACAAAAACAAACTAAACAAACAACTAGAACAGAAACAGAATCACAGAAATGGAGATCACATAGAGGGTTATTAGTGGGGGAGGAAGAGGGGAAGAGAGGAGAATAGGTACAGGAAATAAGAAGCATAAATGCTAGGTAGAAAATAGTCAGGGGGAGGTTAAGAATAGTATAGGAAATGGAGAAGCCAAAGAACTTATATGTATGATCCATGGACATGAACAAAAGGGGGGGAAGTGGGTAGGAGTGGGTGTGCAGGGAAGAGGGGAATGAAGGGGAAAAATGGAACAACTGTAATAGAATAATCAATAAAATATATTTGAAATGGTTAAAAAAGAAAAGGAAAAAGAGAACGCTCGGGGAGACAAATAGAAACCAGACAGCAAAATTAAAACCCAACCATATTAAGAATTAAATGACATGTGAAAGCTATGAATACCTCAATAAAATGGTAGAGATTGTCAGCTTGAATAAAAAAAGCAATACTGAGCTTTATTCTTCCTATAAAGATGCTAATGAATTAAAAGTAAAACATAGTAAAAGATGTACCACACTAATACTAAAAAAACAAAGCTGGAGTGGCTACATTAATATCAGATAAAACAGATTTCCAAACAAAAATACATTACCAAGGATAAAGAAGGCCATTTCATAATGATTAAAAAATCAATGCATCAAGAGCACCTTACTATTTTAAAGATTTATGCATCTAATAACAAGCTTAAAAAGGCATGAAGTAAAACAAAGAGCATTGCAAAAATAAAGACGCAAATCCACAATCATGGTTGGAAATTAAAAAAACAGCCCTCTCAAATAACTGATAGAATAAGTAGGTAGGAAATCAACAAGGATATAGATTTAACACTTTCAGCCATCTTGACTTAATTGACATTTATAGAACACTCCACCTAACAATATCAAAACACACATTCTTTTCAGGTGCACATGGACGATTTACCAGTATAACCATATATGGGGCCATGGAAGAAGCCTCAACAAATTTAAAAAATTCAAGTTATATAAAGTATGCCCTCTGACTACAGTGGAATTTCCTTTAAAATCAATAACGAAAAGATCTCTGGAAAATCCCTAAAATTTTGGAAACTGAATGACACACATCTGAATCATCCTTGGGTCAAAGAAAAAATTAAAAGAGAAAGTAAAAGTTATTCTGAGTTGAATAAAAATAAAAGCTCATTGTCAACATTACTGAGATGTTGATTCAGCAGTAATTAGAGGGAAGTTTATAGAACTAAACACCAATATTAGAAAAGAAGAAAACTCTCAAATGAATGACCTGAGTTTTTACCTTAATGAACTGGAAAAGAGTAGCAAATTAAACTGGAGAAAGTAAATAATGAATATCAAGGGAACATCAGTGAAATAGGAACAGAAAAACAATGAAACTAAAACCTAATTCTTTAAATAGATCAATCTAATTGATTGTCTCTAACCAGACTGATTAGGGGGGGAAAAGAGAGAAGACACAGTTACCAACATCCAGAATGAAAAAGGTGATATCGCCAGTGATTCTACAGATACTAAAAGGATAATAAAGAGAATTTGTAAACAATTTTATCCCCTTACATTCTTTTTTATTCCATTATATTCAACAACTTGAATGAAATTGAAAAATTGAAAGATACAAATTATTGAAAACTCACTCAAGAAGAAATAAATAATGTGAATTTTCCTATATCTATTAAAGAAATAAATTTTGCAGTTAAAATCCTTCCCACACAAGACACTACAGGCACAGATAGCTTCACTGATAAATTCTACTAAATATTAAGAAGAAATAATTTGAATTACACAGAAACACTTCTATAAAGTTAAAGACAATAGAACACTTCCCAACTCATTCTGTGAGGCCACAGTTGGCCTGATAGCAAAACCAGAAAGACATTAGAAAAAGAAAGAAAACTACACAACAATATTCCTCATGCTTAAATGTGCAAAATTCACAACAAAATTTTAACAATCATATCACAAAATTGATCTTATATGATCACCAGGTGGGGGTTATCAAATAAATGCAAAGTTAGCTTAATCTTTTAAAAAGCAATTAATCTTATAAAGAAAATATATGATCATCTGAATAATCACAGAAAAAATTTTTGACAAAGTGCAACATTCATTCTAAATTTGAAAAAAAAAAAACACCCCAAAACACAGTGAACTAGGTATACAATGAAAAGTCCTCAAAATGATAAAGGGCATCTACAAAAAATCTTACAGATAACATCATGGTTAATGGTAAAAAATTAAATGCTTTCTCTTTACCATTAGGAACAATAAATAGATATTCAATTACACCATTCCTATTCAACCATATAATAGAGATTCTAGACACAGCAATAAGGAAGGTAACATCCAGATTGGATGGGAAGAAGGAACACAATCTTTATTTGCAAGATAAAAATATATAGAACACGTGACGGAATCTACAAAAGAAATCTACCAGAACTAATAAGTAAATTTAGCAAGGTTGTAGAATAAAAGATAAATAATAAAAACCAAAAGATTTCAGAAGCTGAGGCTAACAAGAAGAGTCTCACAAACAATGGGAAGATGAAGAAACAATTCCCAAATGAAAGGAAAGGAGGAAGTCTAAGAAAGAATGCTAAATGAAATAGAGGCTACTCAACAATCTGATATTGAGTTCAAAGCAATGGTAATCAGGAAATTCAATGAGCTCACGGAGAATTACAAAAAATACAAGGAAACTACAATGAACTCACTGCAAACTACATGAACATGAAAAAGGAAATAGAAACCATCAACAAGGGCCAAGAGGAAGTGAAGGATACATTTTTTGAACTGAAGAACATAGTAGAAGGAATCAAAAGCAGGATCGAGGAAGCAGAAGATAAAATCAGCAAGCTAGAAGACAAAGTAGAAAAAACACCCAGAAAAAGGAAGAAAAGGAAAAGAGGCTCAAAAAGAATGAAAAGGGGTTAAGGGAAATGCAGGACAACATGAAATGTAATAATATTTCTATAATAGGGAACCAGAAAGAGAAGAAGAAGAGCGAGGGATAGAAAATCTGTTTGAAAAAGTAATGATGGAAAACTTCCCTAATTTGATGAGAGAAAAAGTCACACAAATCCAGGAAACACAGAGAGTCCCAAACAAGAGGAACCCAAAGAGGCCCACTCCAAGACACATCCTAAGTCAAATGGCAAAATTTCAAGACAAAGAGAGAATCTTAAAGGCAGCAAGGGAGAAAAAGGAAGCAACACACATGGGAACCCCAACAAGGCTAGCAGCTGACTTCTCAGTGGAAAAGCTCCAAGCCAGAAGAGAATGGCCAGAAATATTACAAGTAATGAGAACCAGAGGTCTGCAACCAAGTCTATTTTGCCCAGCAATGCTCTCAATCAAGATATAAGGCCAAATAAGGAGCTTCCTAGAAAAAAGAAGTCTAAAAAGATACACCTCCATCAAACAAGCTCTGAAAGACATGCTAAAGGGACTGCTTTAAGAAAAAGAAGGAAGAGAGAGAGAGAGGGACACAGGTACTAAAAATTGGCAATGAAGAGGCATGTATCAATAATAATTTTAAACATAAATGGTTTAAATGCTTGAGTCAAAAGACATAGATAGCTGAATGTATAAGAAAGCATGACCCACACATATGCTGCCTACAAGAGACCCATGTCAGGACAAAAAACCTACACAGATTGAAAGTGAAAGGATGGAAACAAATTTTCCAAGCAAATGGACAGGAAAAACAAAAGCTTGGATAGCAATACTCATATCGCACAAAATAGACTTCAAAGTGAGAGCCATAAAAGGAGACCCAGAAGATTACTTCATAATACTCAAGGGAAGAATATACCAAGAAGACATTAACATTCTAAATATATATGAACCCAACATAGGAGCACCCAAGTACATAAACAAAATCTTGGAGGACTTCAATAAAGACATTGATAGTAACACAAATATAGTAGGGGATTTTAACACCCCACTGTCAAAAATGGACAGATCTTCCAAACAAAATATCAACAAAGATATAGTAGCATTGAAAAAGGCCCAAGATGAAATGGACTTAACTGATATATATAGAGAGCCCTCCATTCCAAAGAAAGAAAATACACATTCTTTTCAAGTGCACATGGAACATTTTCAAAGATAGACCATATGATAGGACACAAAACAAGCCTCATAAAATTCAAGAAAATTGAAATCATACCAAGCATTTTCTTGGATCACGAGGCACTGAAACTAGAAACCAAGCCCAAGGAAAAAACACCAAACACTCAAAATCATGGAGATTGAATAGCATGCTATTAAACAATAAATGGGACAAGAATGAAGTTAGGAAAAAAATAAAAAATTTTATGGAAACAAATGCAAATGAACTCACAAGAACCCCAAACTTATGGGACACAGCAAAGGCAGTCCTGAGAGGGAAGTTCATAGCAATAAAGGCCTACCTAAAAAAGATAGAAACATTTAAAACAAACAACCTAATCCTACACCTACAAGAACTTGATAAACAAGAACAAAGACAGCCCACAGCACTAAAAGGAAGAAAATAACCAACATCAGAGCAGAATCGAATGACATGGAGACTAAAAACACAGTTCTAAGGATTAATGAATCCAGGAGCTGGTTCTTTGAAAAGATTAACAAACTCGAAAAGCCTTTAAGCAGGCTTTTGAACAAAAAAAGAGAGAGAACACAAATAAACAATCAGAAATGAAAGAGGAGAGATTACAACTGATACCACAGAAATAAAAAGGATTGTAAGAAATTACTATGAAGAACTGCATGCCAAGAAATTGGAAAACCTACATGAAATGCACAAAGTTCTAGGAAAATATAATCTTCCAAAACTAAATGAAGAAGAAACAGAAAGCCTGAACAGACCAATAACAGCATATAAAATTGAAGCAGTAATCAAAGTAATTCTGACACACAAAAGCCCAGGACCACAGAATTTCACAGGAGAATTCTACAAAGCATTTAAGGAAGAGCTAACCCCTACCTTTCACAGACTATTTGAAATAATCAAGAAGATGGAAGACTGCCAAACTCTTTTATGAGGCCAGCATCATCCTAATAAAAAAATCCAGATAAAGACACAACAAAGAAAGAAAATTTCAGGCCAATATCACTGATTAATATAGATGCTAAAACCCTCAACAAATATTGGCAAACTGCATCCAACAATACATTAAAAAGATCATACACCATAACCAAGTGGGATTCATCCCAGGGATGCAAGGATGGTTCAACATTCGCAAATCAGTAAATGTAATACAACACATAAACAAAAGCAAAGACAAAAATCACATGATCATTTCAATAGATGCAGAAAAAGCATTTGATAAGGTACAGCACCCATTTATCATAAAAACATTCAGCAAAGTGGGAATACAGGGAGCATTCCTCAAAGTAATAAAGGCCAAATATGAGAGACCTACAGCCAACTTCATACTCAATGGGCAAAAACTAAAAACTTTTCCACCAAGATCAGTAACAAGACAAGGTTGTCCACTTTCACCACTTCTATTCAATATAGTTTTGGAAGTTCTAGCCACAGCAATCAGACAAGAAAAGGAAATAAAAGGCATCCAAATTGGAAAGGAGGAAACAAAACTGTCACTGTTTGCAGATGATATGATAGTGTACATGGAAAATCCTACAGACTCTACCCCAAAACTGCTCAACCTAATAAATGAATTTGTCAAAACAGCAGGATACAAAGTCAATATCCAGAAATCAAAGGCATTTTTGTATACCAACAATGAAACAGCAGAAGCACAAATCAAGAAAAAATTCCCATTCGATATAGCAAAAAGAAAAACAAAATACCTAGGAATAAAGCTAACCAAGGAGTTAAGAGACCTGTACTCAGAAAACTACACAACACTGAAGAAATAAATCAAGGAAGACATGACGAAAGGAAAACATATACCATGTTCACAGATCAGAAGAATTGACATCATCAAAATGTCCATACTGCTCAAAGCAATTTACAGATTCAATGCAATACTTATTAAAGTACCAATGGCATATGTCACAGACATAGAACAAACACTTCAAAAATTTATATGGAACCATAAATGACCCTGAATATCTGCAGCAATTTTGAGAAGAAGAGCAAAGTAGGAGGGATTACAATACCTGATACCAAACTGTGTTACAAGGCCACTGTAATCAAAACAGCCTGGTACTGGCATAAGAACAGACACATAGACCAATGAAACAGAACAGAGAGCCCAGAAATAAACCCAAGTCTCTATGGTCATTAATATTCAACAAAGCAGGCGGCAGCATAAAATGGAGTAAAAATAGCCTTTTCAACAAATGGTTTTGGGAGAGCTGGACAGCTACATGCAAAAAAATGAAACTCACGTACCAACTTACACCATACATGAAAGTTAATTTAAGGTGAATAAAAGATTTAAATATAAGTCTTGACACCATTAAAGTCCTAGAGGAGAACATAGTCAGGAAAATCTTTGATATTTCACGCAGTAATATTTTCACTGATATGTCCCCTAGAGCAAGGGACATAAAGGAAAGAGTAAACAAATGGGATCTCATTAAAATAAAAAGCTTCTCTATGGCTAAAGAAATCAATATTAAAATGAAAAGAGAACCAACCATATGGGAAAATACATTTGCCAATAATACCTCAGACAAGGGTGTAATGTCCAAAATATATATAGGACTCCTATGATTCCACTCTAAGAAGACAAGCAACCCAATTAAAAAATGGGCCAAGGACTTGAGCAGACACTTCTCCAAGGAGGACATATAGAGGGTTCAGAGATATATGAAAAGATGCTCAGTATCACTAGTAATCAGAGAGGTGCCAATTAAAACCACAATAAGATGCCACCTCACACAGTTGAGAATGGCCATCATAAACAAAGCAACAAACAGCAAGTGTTGGAGAGGTTGTGGAGAAAAGGCAACCGTAGTGCACTGTTGGTGGGATTGC
>PVKM010035668.1:0-15106 GCA_004027735.1 Carollia perspicillata | reverse complement strand
CAGTGACCCTTTGGTTCTCAGTGTGGCACTCAATCCACTGAACTACAACAGCCAGGGCTCTATCCCTTTACTTTTAGTCTGTGTGTACCTTTTGATCTGAGATGTGTCTCTTAAAGACAGCATGTATGTGGGTCTTGTTTTCATATCTATTCAGCTACCCTATGTGTTTTGATTGAAGCATTTAAGCCATTTACATTTAAAGAGATTATTGATAGATAGGTATTTAGTGACATTTTATTTTTTAACTATTTTCCTCTGAGTTTTTCTTTTTCATCTTCTTCTTAAACCAAGCCCATTAACATTTGTTATAATATAGTCTGGTGGTCACAAACTCCTTTAACTTTTCCTTCTCTGGGAAACTCTTAATTTCTCTTTCAGTTTTAAATGATAGCCTTGCTGGGTAATGTAGCCTTGGTTATAGGTCCCTGCTTTTCATCACCTTGAATGTTTCATACCAATCCTTGTCAGCCTGAAATGTTTCTGTTGAGAAATCAGATTACAGTATAATGAGAGTTCCATTGCAGGTAACTGTTTTTCTCTTGTGGCTTTTAAGATTCTCTCCTTGTCTTTAAGCTTTGCCATTTTAATTATGACGTGTCTTGGTGTATGCCTCTTTGAGTCCATCCTGTTTAAGACTCTCTCTGCTTCCTGGACTTGTGTGTCTTTTTCCTTTACCAGGTCAGGGAAGTTTTTGGTCATTATTTCTTCAAACAGGTTCTCATACCCTTGCTCACTCTCTTATCCTTCTGGTATTCCCATGATGTGGCTGTTACACTTTATATTGTCCCAAAGGTTTCTTAAACTCTCCTAATTTATTTATATTTATTTATTTATTTATTGCTGCTCTGCTTGGGTGTTTTTACTACCTTGTCTTCCAGATTGCTGATTTGATCTTTTGTTTCATCTAAACTGGTGTTTATTTCTTCCATTGTATAATTTATTTCAGATATAGCATTCTTTATTTCTGACTGTTCCTTTTTTTATGGTTTCTGTGTCTTTTTTTTTAAATGGGGCTGGGTATCTTTATAATCATTATTCTAAACTCTCTATCTGATAAGTTGCCTCCATTTCATTTAGTTCTTCTGGAGAAGTCACTTGTTATTTCATTTGGAGCTATTTCTCTGTCTTCCCATTTTGGCTGCTTCTTTGTGTTTGTTTTAGGTAGAGCTGCAAAGATTGTGGAGCAGACCTGTATCAGATGCTGCCTATATATGGACCTGGGCAAGTTGCTTAGAGCTGTTGGTAATTCACAGCTGGTTGCTTCCTTTGCTGGGCCTGGGTGTGTGTAGAAAGAACCAAGATGTGCGTCAAGGCTGGTTTGTACTAGCACCAGCTCTGGGGGAGGGTGTTGTAAAGTCTCAGATCTCCTAGAGCACAGATGGCAAACACAAGGCCCGCAGGCTGAATTTGGCCCTCCACCTTGTTTTATCTGGCCCAGCACCTTGCTTCTACCCAGTGGCAGTGCCGAGATCCTTGCCCCTAGTTAAGGAGTAGTTATATTTACACAGTCCTAAAATCACATTTGGCCCTTTGAAGGCAACTGAGACGCTGATGTGGCCCCCAGTGAAAATGAGTTTGACACGCCTGTCCTAGAGATCCACCTTTGTCTGCAGGCTTTCTGTTACACTTAGCACTGAAATAGCCTTTATCTGTACTCAGAGCCTGGCTTAAGCTCCACAGGGTTGGGCAAGAGGGATTCCTACAGGTGGGGCGAGGCTTCCCCTCAGGCTGATGCTACATGAAGGGCAGTGTTTTTTCTGAGATAGATGGCTTCTGCAGTACAGGGAATGACTCAGCCCAGGGATCCTGGTGGCTGACTCTTCAGCTCTTTCTCCAGAGCCACCAACCGCAGATTCTTCTCACATGGCTCTAGTCCACTCTGCCTTCCCCCTGCCAGAGTCCAGGGTAAGTGGCTGCCATCAAACTTTTGTGCATTGGCTGTTTAAGAGGCTCTCTGCCTCTGTGGCCACTTCTCCCTGGTGGACAGAAACCATACTGCTTGTCACAGCTGGATGCTATTTGGGTCCCTTTCTGGTTCTGGTGCTCTAGCCTGGGGAGCCCAGCTTGGTGCTTAGACCCCACACTTCTCGGAGGAAATCCTTCCAGCCACTGAAATATCCCTCTGGAACTTTAGCTGCCTCCTGTGGGAGCCCAGCCAGCCTCTGACACCTCCATACTTCCTACCAGTCTCACTGGTGATGTGGTTTCTTCCACGTTCGGTTATAAGGCTTCTCTCCAGGTAGTGTGATTTTTGTATAATTTAGTTTTAAGTCCAGACTGGTCTTGGGAGGAGGTTAGTGTAGCTTCCACTTATTTCTCTGTCATCTTGGATCTCTATTCACATTAAATTTCAAGGTGCTGCTTTAAGCTATACTACCCACGCTTCATTCTTTCTGGATTTTGTGGATAGAATTCCAATTGCCATAGTCAGTTGAACATGAAAAAAAGTTTCATGGAACTTTTCCTTTTCTCTCTATGTGGAGAATGGGTCCACTTTGGCTCCATATCTTACGTGCATGGTTTAAACCTCTGGAGACCAGAATCTGCAAAAGGGAGGGCCGCCAAACCTGTGATATTCAGTTTGGCCAGCAGGGGGCATCTGAAGCACCTGCTACAGCAGCCTCACTAGCAGCAGGAAAGATAGGTGGGAAGTTGAGACCCTGGTGACACGGAAGATGCAATGAAATTGAAACAGTGATTAAAGTAAAAATAATATACTAATCAGGTGATAATTATAGAATAGGCTGTACTAACAAACACATAAAAGATTCATGTATTAAAAGTTTCCTTATAAGTGTGTTATAGACATCAGCAGTTGCAGCCCCTGCTTACCTAAGGAATGACCCTGACCATAAGAAATTGAACAAACATCAGCAACTCATGTCAGTAAGAGCAGAAACACCGCCAGTACATCCTGTTCCCAGATATTAGCAGTGAAACTGTAGATAAAGCTGTGAAAGTACATGAAAACACCCACAGGAGATAACATTGAAACCACCCAAGAACAAAGCTGAGAAACTGCGCGTCACCAGATTCCTTCGCTCCCCTCTTCCCACGGTTCCCCTTTAAAAACTAGCCATGATGCCTGAGATGCTAAGATGGGCTTTGAGACAAGAGTCCCCTGTCTTCTAGGTTGCTGGCACCTGAATAAAACCACTTTCCTTTACATCAGCACCTGCCTCTTGAGTATTGGCTTTTGAAGTAGTGGGCAGCCAAACCTGCATTTGGTTACTTAGGGAGTAAGTCACGCTGGTGGAAAAGCCTTGCTCTTTTTTTTCTTGGCCTGCGGGTCATCACCCGCAGGCCAAGTAGCACAGTGTGTTGTAGCACTGTGGTGCAGAGGTGGAGGGGGATTTTGTCATTGTATACATTTCAGAGCGAGCAATGGGATTGACCTCCTGGAAAAGTAAATGCACCATTCCAGCGCATGGAGGCAGGAGCTTGTGGTCTGGGGCAAGGGGTCCGGATTCTAATTATGCCTTTGCCAGAAACTCACAGTGTGACTTTGGGGACTTGGCTTTCTTCTTGGTCTTAGTTCACTCAGCTACCTGAGGAATAAGGGTCATGTGATCACCTTGAAATGTTTTTCAAGTTGTAACATTGTATGAAATCATAATTTAAATGCCTGGGAGAACATTCTATTTAAAATAATATATATATTTTTGTTAAATCAAACTGTGCAAAGCTAATTATCACTCCTTAATTCATCTATTTGATAACTTTCACTCTTTTCTGCCTAAGTTATTTTTAGGTACAAAAGTGAATTTAAAATATGAAAACCACAACAAAACACACATGTGAATAAGTTGCCAAATAAAGCAAACATCTTCCAATCCAGAAAGATGGCATAGTATGTTTATCAAATAACTGCCTAATTACCTCAATAGTATTTTCATCTTCCTATTTTTTTGGCTTAATACTCTTTAATCATCTCTCTGTATAAATGTCATTTTATAGTGTTTTCCATATAAAGATTTAAGAAGATAGGCTATTATTTGCCATAACAGAAATGATCAAAATTTATTTTTTATTGTTGATATTTGGTATATATAAACCAATATAACTTCAGATACAGACATACTCATTGTTGATAGTATTGCTACAGGATTGTACTTTTCAAATAGGAAATCTGAAAAAAATAATAATTTCATGCAATTCCCATCAACACAGAGAAAAATACATGGTGAATTTATAACTTTAGTACCTTCTTGAGAAGAGAAAACTTCCATTTTGACTAAGTGCCAATGAGAATTTTGGCTTCTGTCATCTATTGTATGCCCTAATGATTTGAAGACTTTTCATGGATTGGCTGCTGGCTCAGAACATTTTACACCTTCTTTTTCCTCCATTGTCAATTTACTCCTGGTGTGAGGTGCAGCAGGACATGTTCCTAGGAAGGTAGAACTGGTGGTCCTCTCCCTTCGAGAAGTTGTCGAATGAGTCAGCAGGCAGAATATTCCTGGAAACCACGCCTACACTCTCGCTGTCTCCAAAGCTACGGATAAATCCAGGCTCCATCCTTGCTGCTGAAGGATTTTCACCTGAGGGGGTAACGCAGCCATAGGCTGTGGCTGAGGAAGGCTTCGATCTTCCCCAGGAAATGTTTCAGTGGCAAATGGGGTGACCAGAAAAACTTCTTTCACTTGTTTCAGTTCTTCTTCACAGCTTGTTAGCTGGTTCAAACCTCTGTCATTTCCCTCCTATCTGATGTGTCCTTTCTTCCCATAAACTATCTTTTTCTCACCATAATCTTAAAGTCTGGAACATTTAGTAGACTTGGGATAAAATAGTTGCATCCCACTTTTCCCTGTCACTTCAAACCGCAAACTGAAGGATTAGTATAAAATGAAGCTAATGTTTGGTTATTCTATTCATCTAGAAAATATTTCTCAGATTGGTGTCTCTGCCTCTCGCCTGTGCTGGTGATTCTCCGATTAATTTTTTAAAAGTTAAACCTCATATGAGGATGTAGTGAGCCAAAAATCACAATGAGGGGAACTCTACCGGACTTCTAAAGAACAGAAATGACATGAACAGGACATGGGGTGAGAAGTAATTTTTAGATGAAAAGAAACTGAAGAGACAGATCAACTAATTGCACCATGGGGACATTGTTTGGATTTAGATTTGTATAAGTCATCTATAAGTAGGACAGTTTTGAAAAATGTGAGGACGTTTGCACACGGTCAGGGAATTTGTTGATACTGTTACAAAAACCACCCCGCAGCCTGGGTAGTCTTGTTACTCTATGGTAGTTTTTGCCCACTGCTGTGTTAGGAGCTGTGGCTCTGAATGCCAGAGTTTGGTAAAAAGGAAAGAAACTGTTTATTCAAAAGTTATACGGGTTTAGAGTACTGGTGGAATGTCACATTAAATCCCAAAGTCCCTTCAAAACACCCACAAACACACACACAGTCCTGCCTCCCCTTGCCAAACCAGGCCAGTCAGGGATACTGTATCTCAGGAGAAGAAATGGAAGTCCATAGCTTGGCTAGATTCCTGTTCTTAATCCAAAACCTCATCCTCATGGTGGGCTGGTGGGAGACTTTCTGCATTCTTTCAAATCGCTAAGAGAGAGCTCCACATGGCTGCTACATCTTGCTTTCCTGCTTCCTAAGCCACATGGTCAAGGGAGCCCTCTTTTCACTTCCTAACCTAACACCGCATGGTTAAGCCCCAACGTGGCTGGTGTGCCTGGCTTTAAGTGCTGGTGTGGATCTTCCTCCGTAACCCCATTTCCAACTCCTCCCCAAATTGGCTACACCTGCCAGTCAGTAGCATGGTTTCTTCTGCCGTTCTCAGCTGCCATTGTTAGTCCGGGCAAGTGAGGTCCTATGCTGTGGAGCGAACCATCTCCAAGCTCTTGTGCAAGCACTATAAGGGGAACAGGGAGCTGCCTCCCAGCTACATCATGGGCCAAAGTCATGTATATCTCTCTGGCTCCTAGCAGGCTAGCCTACTGCTATTGATATGCAAAATAACTCAATCTCTGTGCTGTTGCTTTTCCCAGCCCCCAAGCTAGGCTTGTGGGGGTTCCCTGGGGCCTCTTGGCCTACACCCCATTAAGTCTACAACCTGTTAAGCCTACGCCCTGTTACAATCCTAAAAATTTCTATTAATTTGATTCAGTGTGACATGCTAAAAACTTAGACTTTGGTTCAGCAGTGATCATCCCCCTACTACCTACTACTCATGTCCCCTAACAGTAGAGACATACAAGGGAGCAGATAACAATAAGGCAGGAAAGTAAGAAGCTAAGAAAATCCCTTGGCAAGAGGAATGGGGAAACTGAGACAGGTAGCTGAACAAGCTGAGTAATTTACAGCCAGATAATATACATTGAGAGGTCTTATCTTCCCTAACCAAGGACACTTAGGAGCAAATGGTTTACACATTCCAGATGGTGCCGAGGCAGATCCACCCTAGTCCCTCTCTGGGGACATTCTCTGAAGGTGAAACTGACCAGAGAGTGACCCTGACTACTCTATACACTCATTTTGATGAATCAGCACATTAAAGGACACACCTGAAAAGCTTAGAAATATTTTACTAAGATCCTCCCCTAAAATTTCCTCCTTTAGAAAATAAGTAAAAACCTTTAAGACAAAGGACCCAGTGTTTGCTCTCTGTGTGGAGCACTCCTATACCTTCCCTTCTGTAATGGGGTACAGAGCATGGGTCCCCTGAAAATATGGGAACCCCCCTAAATTCTGCAAAAGTGCAGAAGCGGTGTGAAGGAATACCCACAAAGCAGAAAGTACAGTGCTTGAGGCACACTGCGTAACAAAGGCAGATTAACGGCCTGTGCCTTCCTGGAGGAAGAAGGCTGCTGCTGCCCAGGGTAAATTGTGCACGTGACTGTGAGAACATGCACTGGCAAGGGGACCCAGCAGAGAGACTTGTGACATAGCAGGGGTGGGGGAAAGCTCAGACAGTGCCTGTGTGAACTGCAGGGGAGGACCGCCCTGGATGCTTGTGCATTGCTGGGAACTCTTGTCCTGACTAAAGACGGCAGGTGAAGGGATGTGTCAAAGACCCTGGGGAGTTGACAAAAATAGCTGACACTAGCACACTGTAGGAAGACCTGGATGTCTGGCCACACAGGAAGTTTGAGCCAAGCATTTAAAGTTAGAGAGGGCCGAGAAAACTGAGGTCTGCCACAAGGTTTGCCACGAGGTCTGGAGGTCTGCTTGGAAGTCTGTCTGGGAGGCTGCCTGGAGAAGAGGGCAGCAAGCTGGCGGTGTCGTGGGGGACATGCCTGGCCAAGCACACACAGTTGTGAAAGGTGCTTAGAGCTGAACTGTGACTGGGAGCTGAGCTGCAGACTTCAGCTTTTCTGAAGGGCAGTACTTCTGAGTGGCATATTCTGCAACTGGCTTGGTTTGGCCGAGGGATGCAGGGCTATTCATTTGTGGGTGTTTTAAAGGTAGCAGGACTTAAAGGCAGAAATCTGTCATTATTCTAAATCTTGTATGGCCTTTAAATAAACAACCCCTTTCCTTTTTCACCAAATTCTTGCCTTGGGAGTACAAGCATTATGGCAGTGGGCAATGGAACCCCAAAGCTGTTCTGGAACACTTCCCCCTATCTTTCCTCAGTCGTATATTTTTGCTTTATTTTTCCTAAGCTCTAAAAGTTCTCAGGAAACTTGCAGCCAGGACAGCAGTGGGCAAAGGCAGCTCATCCTGGGCTAACTCCCGAACCTGTCTCGAAGAACCCTTATCGTGCCTCTGTAACTTGCTTCCTGAGGTCACACAACCCACCTGTCTCATTTCTTCTGCCTCTGTGACTTTCTTTCTAACAGGTGGAGGCAGCCTTGCCTAGGCTAGCCTCTTCCTCATGTTTCCAAAGGGCCAAGGCAACTCCACCTATGTTCACTCCTGTTACCGTGGTGTTGCCTTTTCTAGGTGAAGCTCTTCTTTTGTTTTTCTATCCCCAGATTTAATAAACACACTCTCAAAGTCACCTGGACTCATGTCGTGGAATCTTTCCTGCATGAAGTTAAGAACCCATATATTCCAGACTGTGCCAGGGCAGTCTGGTACATTTACTGTGAAGTACTTTTCTGGTGACCGTGGTATGACCTGGAGTTATTTTCTCATCTTGACTACCACTCAAATTCATCTTTCCTGTTACTTCTCATAGTCCATGTGGGATAGTTCTTCCTGTCGGCTGTGGAGTAAATCCTTTATAGGAAGCAGTTCATTGATGTGGGGACCGTAGTTACGTCTACCCCCTGGACTGGAGTAACCCACCCACATGACTCCTCAGGTGGCTCCAGGGAGATGAGGTCCAGTGGGTCGGGGCCTGATTGCCCCTGTTGTCTCTACCTCCCCTTCCTGTTTTGCTTCCTGTCATTGTTGCCATTGTGGAGCTGAGTCCCCTGTCTGAGCAGAGTAAATCTAACATTGGAGTGTCTAGCCATTGCCACAATTGTTAGTAAGTCTGCCCTCAGAACATGGGGTAAATATGTCCAAAGGACCGTTCCTGGGTGGCTTCCAGGGTGACAGGGTACTGCCATGTGCTGGGAAGTGATTACACCTGGTAAGCAAAAGGACTCACCTTGTTGTGCTTCTGCTTTCTATAAGCACACTTTCTTTTTGTGTATCTCTCTCTTCTTTGGGGACCAGATAGTCTCAACTTTGTTCAGTGCCTAGACTCTTGTTTAAACAACTCTTCAGGCTGTTATGTATGTAATTCCTTGAATTGGGGCTGAGATGTTTTCTGTTTCCATTGCTTATTCAAGGCCTTTGAAATGTTCATTGAGAGTCTCAACAAGTTTTCCTGCTGGGTAATTAGGAATGTAAATGAGGCTGAGGTAATTAAGGGACTTTCCATCCCCATTCTTCAGCCTCCTTAGAATTTATCAAGGACAAAGAAAAAAATCTCATGGCTTCTCTACAAAATAAATGATCTGGGTTATGTGTATGGTCTTTTTTGTGTGATAAGTGTTTATCTGTGTATTATATGTGGTGCATTTTTTGTCTCCCAATAGCATTACTATTAATATGTAATTAATATGAGAGCCTGAAAAAAAATGTACCCAGATGGAAAGAAACATTCCAAAAGTGGGTGGACAGATTTGTCAGTCATTTGCCAACATTTAGGTGGTAACTTAATTCTTGAGATATTGAAACACCTGTCCTTGTTTTATAAATAGTGTTTTCGGTGCCAAAAGTATGACTCCAGAAACAGTTCAAAGCCCACCAATTCCTTCTGCCTTCCAGAAGAAACCTCTACTATTTAAGTCAAAAGGTTCACAAATAATTGGCTTTATGAAACCAAAGTCCTTCTAGGAGGAGCTTGCATTTCTTTCCCTTTATCTTTGAGATAGAAATAGCTGGTCCTCTTCAAGAACTCTTATCTGGGCTGTCTTTTAACAGACGAGTTTGTGGGAGGCAATTCTTATTAAAAAGAACAGACCTTAGCCATCTCAGGAGATCAATTTACTTATTCCAGTTGTTCCTCTCTAAATTAGCCAGTTTGCTTTATGCTACCTGTCTCAAAAATTGTCAAGAAGAGGTAAACTAAAAAGAACTGGAAACATTGTTGAAGGTTTATGAAGAGAAATTTTGAAAGAAAATTATATGGTTAAACTGAATAATGAATTTAATTTAGTAAATAAATTTAGATATCAAAAGTAAGCCAACACATAGTTGGAGTTTGGTTCTTTTTTACTCGGTTAAAAGAATAGGATTTTCCTGTATGTATTGTTCTACTCCAGATAAGATATAAAAATTTTCTACCTAGAAAGCGAAGATTCTATTTCTTTCTTTCTTTCTTTTTCTAATTTACAGAGTCATTTATTACTAGAGTGTAATGGAGCATCTCATGAGTGATACAGAAATGCTAACTTATAGTGGGTTGCTATGGTATTAACCTAATTTGAAAGCTTATTTTTAAAAAAGAAAACATATTGTTGGTAGTTATACTCAGAGTAATGCAGTAAAAATTGATTAGGAAATCAGTTGTGCACATCCTTGGGCAAAAAACTTTATCCATGTGGATGTGTGCATAATGTAAAATTGTTGTCCATCAAGGTAAAAATTGTAATATTGTGACAAAGCACAGACCAAGATATTGAGAGAAAAGTCATGCAAAGATCATCTCACCACAAGTTAATAATAAAACTTGAATGAAAGTAAACATGAAGCCCAAATATAAGACTGATTTAAACAAACAATAAATCTCATGATCTTCTGAAATTTAGGCTCTTTTATTTTTAATTTATTACTATTATTTTTAATAGCTCATTTTTATTG
This sequence comes from Carollia perspicillata, assembly GCA_004027735.1. Lineage (NCBI taxonomy): Eukaryota > Metazoa > Chordata > Mammalia > Chiroptera > Phyllostomidae > Carollia > Carollia perspicillata. The sequence goes on along the minus strand of PVKM010035668.1, from coordinate 4,844 downwards.
TATTTTTTTCATTATCATTTCCATACCCCCAGGCCTCTTTGTTTTTGTTTTTGTCCAGGACAGTGTAAGATCTTTCCACTAGGTCTATTTAGGTCAGTATTTTATTCTAGATGAGTTTTCTGTAATTGTTGATTCTATGGCAATTGTTTTCATTTATTGATTTTTAGGAACAATCCAATTCTTTTGTTCTGTCCTTACATGTATCAGATGCTCCCTCATTTCTTCCACCTCTTTGCTTGCATTCTGATAGAATTTCACAAATTCATGCTTCACATCAGTTTTTTAGTTTTCTGTGTAAGTCTTCTCCTTTGTCTATTTTATTTGCCTTTATTTTAATTGTGTTGTACATTTCCTTTTATTCTAAGCCCAGTGTCTGTGTATTTTATATTATTGTCTTTAAAAAATTTTTTATTGTACTTTTTCCATTACCATTTTAGTACCCTTATAACCCGTTGCCCCTGCAATCACCACAGTTATCCATTTTAAAAAGTGGTTATGTGTCATATTGTGTTAATCAGGTGCTTGATTACTTAAGAAAGCCTCTTCTCAATCCTAAATTACAAAAATTTGCCAGCCACTATTTATGTTTGATACCTTTTATTGCCACTTTGGGTAAATAAATAATTTAATATTGTTTCATACTCATCTTTTAGTCAAATATGTTTGAAAACCTTCCCAAAGTTTAAATTCTAAGAGACTTTTTCTTAACCTAGAAATGGCTTTGATTTGTTCCAATGGGACCCTGGAATACCTCAAAGATTTGTTTTCTCTTCTTACAAAAGAGAAACTTGAAACTCTTCAGGGCTATTCAGTATGCTTGATGTACATGGGAAGCTTTGACAAATAAAAAAATAATGTCTAGCCCTGACCAGTGTTGGCCCCAGTTGGGTGCTTATGGGAGGCAACTGTTTGATGTTTCTGTCTCACATCAATATTTTCCCCCTCTCTTTAAAAATAAATAGCTAAATAAATCTTTAAAAATATCTGTGTTCTATTTGCATACATATATTCTTATTAAAGTGGATGTTCTGAAGATTATATAAAAATCTCCAAGAGTCTACAAAGTTCTGATACACTTTTATTTGTAATCCTAATTTTTTGCCTTAAAATGTTGTTACAGAAGAGCAAAGTTCTTTATCAGTTATATTATAATCACATCTATAACCGTGTCATTTTAAGTTTTTGTCATTTAGAGACAGTCACTGTTTTACTCTGATGTGTTTGCAAATACATCTTTAGAAAGATCCATGGAAAGGACTCTCACTTACTCTAAGATAGAATTTTCTGAAAATAAACTTTTAGATTATATCTTTAAGCTAGGTGAAGATTTATAGAACTCTAAGAAATAACTGGATTAATGGAAATAGTGGCAAATCATCAGGATAAACAAGAATCGAGGCTGAATAAACTGAGGATAATTGTCATTTTTATGACTTGGTTTAAAATATTGCTGTTTTTAAATTATTTTTGCTTTCCAGATGTAAGGAAACTTTTTTTTTCTTAAAGTAGTTTGGTAAATTATACCTTTATCAATATCAAGGCATTTATATTTTTTTCTCCTGACCCAGTCCCTCCAGAATTTGGGAACTTTTAATGAGTGAGTATTATTATTTTCATAGCAATATATTTGTTTGCATGAACCCAATAAGAATCTGTTCTCTTTGACAGGACACAATTGGAAACTGGTTTATTAACCAAGACTTTGACTGGAATATCATGTTTGAGAGAGATGTGCCTAGACTCTGGATGTCACCAGAAAGTTTTAAGGAATTAAGACTGACTTTGGAAGTTAATAAAAGTCCCTTGAGAAACAGTCTGGTACCCTGCTTATTTACATGGTTCACGGCAATCTTTCCAGAAAAGGAATAATGGTTTATTTCCTAGGAGATGGCAAAGAAAGAACCTTAAGACATTTTTAGGGACTTTGAGAACTTGAGGCATTTACCCGAATTTATGGGTGTTACGGGCAAAGTCTGGTGACAAATATGTGGCTTGTCTTCTTTGCCCTAGGAGGCTAAAGAAAGCTCAGTCTCAACATTCCTTATGAGATTTCAGCAAAGCAGGTGTAAGAGAGTGTATATGAGCAATTGCATATTTGTTGTGCTTATGCAAATGATCAGGCCAAATTAAAACTGCACTGAATCCAGTAAGTAAATTGGTTTTAATTTGGCTTGGATAAAAATGAGGATGATTTTAGGGGGAGAAATTATGTTTCAATAGAATCTGTAATACACAGTTGTGGATATTAGACTCCCATTGGTTGTCTTTAAAGCTTTTTTTTTTTTTTCACCTATAAACTGAACTGGATCCTAAATTTTTCTAGTTGTCTTAAACAGTTGGCTACAACCCTTTAGAGTTATATTTTATTTTTCTCCCATCCCTTGACTTGGAATTATTGAGAATTCAAACTTTTTTCCTGAGCTTGCAGTACAAATTACAGTCGAAGGACTTTGTAGAAACTTCAGAAGTCACAACAGCTCATGCTTGAGCAATCTGAGTGACTGAGGAGTGCTGTGTAAACAACGCAGAATTTACCTGAGCACCTGAGACATTCAAACTGCAGGTAAGGAGGAGCTATCAAATTGTCAACACTTGCTTTCATTCTAGCAAAAGAAATGTTGGGACTTACATCTAGAAGTCTTGACTGACAGCGTTACAGACTCAGAAACTGGTTTATCATTTGCTTCGATCATTAACTTTTGGGTTTTCCTTCTGTTTTCATAGGCATGCCCCATATAAAATTCCCGATTGCTTGTTTATACAACGTAAACCTCAGTTTTGGGAGCCCATCTGCATCACCACCTCCTGAAATGACACTCGACAATTTAACCTAAATAAATAATCGAGCCAGTGAAATATGGAACGATCTACCAATCTTGATTCTGGAATGTAAAATTTTATTATTAAAAGACAGGATGGAAGGTACCACAGTTCTGCCACCATGAAACTGCTTTTTATTAAGGAACAAAAGACTCAAAAGGAACCTTTGATGCTCCTGCCTTTCCTGCTCAAAAGATTCAGATAGAAAAAAACCCTGCTTCAGGAAGGAGATCTTAGGGTCTGGGTCCCTCTCCTATGACAAATTGCCTCAGTCAAGGGTGTGATAGGCTTTGTGGGAAGGGGTGAATCACAGAACTGTTTTTCCTTTACCATTTTCCCCATCATTTCCTCTTCATACAGTTAGGTGTTTCTTGTCCTCTTTTAGCCTTATAAGCCACATGGGTGTAAGAGTTTTACTTAGTCTGTTGCTTCTTCCTAGAAAGTCCTCTCCTGTCCTTACCTCCCCTACATTCTGTCCTGCCTTTGCCCTGCCCCCTTCAAGAGACTGTCTGTACTGTAGCACACAATGTCAGCCCTTCTCTGAAAGCTCACTGTGCACCCTGAGTTTACAGGCATTTTTGGATAGGTCAGCCCTTGGTCATCTGTTCATCTCTGCATTTGGATAAGGAGTTCTGTGCAGAAGAGTCAGGGCTGGGCCTGTTGTGTGCTACACCACTCCTGTCCTATGTGGTCAGAAAAGATTTGTTGACTGAAAAGGACACCAGACAGAGATCATTTATCCTGAGAAATATATTTACATAGAGGTGGGGTGGTCCCAGCAGTATCTGTACCAACTGGAGGTGAGTTTGGAAGCTGTGAGAGTACCAGGTGGGAACCTGTGGAACCTCTGAAGGATAATGAGTGATATAGCTTCATTTCATCATGTCCCATCCCTGGTGATGGCACTTCAGAGATGCTTTCCTGAATGACGAGGAAGTCCTGGCAGAGAAGGTGTTGACCTGCGACATCATGATGCTTCTCAACCTTGGCCACACATTAGAATCACCTAGGGGTGGGTGGGGAGGGGCTTAAAAGGCAATCCTCATGCATGGTCCTCCCCACCCCTTACAGACTAATGAAAACAAAATTTCCAGGGGATGGGAACCCAGGCATTTTAGTTATAGAAATGCATCCAGATGATTCCAGTTGCAGCTGAGGTTGAGAAGCACTGGGCTATGGTAATCTTCGCCCCGACCACAGAGCTGGGGTTTAACAGAGTCATTTACAAAGCTGCCAGCTGTTCCTCTTTGGCTGTACCAACAAAGAGAACAAGCTCATGTTTTTTTATTTCTATAAAATACAGTCAATAGTCCCAACAGTAAACAGCGGAAGGTTTTTAAAGCCATACGCTTCAGGAGAAAATTGGGGTCTGGGCTTAGCTGCCAAGAGGAGGAATTTAGAGGGATGGGATAGATGCCTCCCTGCAGGTGGAAAAGGGGTGGGGTGATCATTTCAGCTGCTCTAAAATTCCTTGTTTTGGGAAGGAGGCTGGAGCATGAGGTGGGGAGGGCAGGGGCAAGAGGGCAGGAAGAAGGAGAGCATGAGGAAGTGCATCTACGTTTGAGGTTCAGAGTCAAAGGAAGAACTCTGACAGTCTGAGGGGGACTTGGCTGCCTGCAGCCCAACAACTCACCTGCCACTTCTCTCCATGTAGAAGCTTGTGTCCATCTCCCTGTGGGCCCTGATCAGCCCTCCGTACCACTGCCCGTCCTGGGTGTGGCTGAGTGGGGCTGGTGAAAGGAGAGAAATACTAGCCAGCTTGAGGACCCTCCGCTGTACTCCTGCAGCACTTGCTATCCTGTATGATAACTGAGTGGGTAAAACTTCCAAATTACTAACATGCACAAAAAATGACACATTTTTCTAATTTTTCTGAATAATAATGCAAAATCTAGCTCTGAGATTCAGTTTACGAAGAAGCCAGGTCTAGTCATTTCTGGCCTCTGTTTAGACAAATGCCCCAAGGCTTCCAGGATCCACGGTGGCTGCCTGTTTCCTTTCCTTTGCTTCATCTGCTAACGATG
>PVKM010035667.1:0-15088 GCA_004027735.1 Carollia perspicillata | reverse complement strand
TTAAAAAAAAATGCAAAAGGCACAATAAATTAAAAAACCTGCAGACTAGAGTTGCTAAAACTAAAAAGATTGAAATAACAAGCATTATTGAAGATGTGGAGCAGCTAGATCATGCCTTTCTGTTCAGAGTAAAACAAAGAAAAGAAAAGGGAAAGGGAAAGAAAAGAAAAAAGAAGGAAAGAAAAGACAAAAGAAGGAAAGAAAAGAAAAAGGTGGAAACACTTTCAAAAACAAGTGGCTCGTGTTTTATAACATTAAACTATGCCTGTTCAAACCATGTATGCACAAGAATGTTCTTGGCAACTTAGAAGGCAATGGCTGGAAACAGTTCAAATGCCGCTGAACAAGTCAATGGATAAAACAAATGGTGGTTTATTCACACAATGGAACAGCGCTCAGCACTAAAAAGGAGCTAACTGCTGATTTTAAAACATGTATAACTCCAAGACTTTTTACTAAGGGAAAGAAGGTAGACAGGAAATTATTTATGCCATGTAATTCCATTTATAAAAACTTAATGAACAATTAACTGATGGTAACAGGAATAAGAAAAGTCTTTACTCTTAAGGGGGTATTGCCTGAAATGGAGCACTCAAGAAATTTCTGGAGTGACATAAGTATTCTGTACCTATTTTACCTATGGTTGCCAAAACTGATAGGGCTGTACACTTCAAATGTGTGTATTCTTTCATATATAAGTAATACCTTGAAAAAGTAGCATCTTGAATCAGTAAGGGAACATCTTCAGATTCTCAGATTGTTTCTAATTCTAAGTGGTCTTTTGCTGTTTAGCTCAGGTCAGAGGACACACAAATGAAAATACATGCATTCTCTCACTATTTGGCCTTCCCCAGAAGTTAAAACAGGAATCCAGGGGCTTTTTTGTTTTCTACAAGGATTCGGGTCTTCCAGAACCTGTCTGCTTTCTCCAGCTCCCTGGACACCTGTGTTGGCAGGCCATAGCAGGACATTCCCTGGTAACAATTTCCTCCTTGTATCTACACTCTGTGCCATGTCTTTGGTGACGCTGCTTCCTGTAACACGCTCACTACTATTAGCACTGGAGAGAAACATGTCTTTGGAAGAAAATCTCATTTCTGCACAAGAAGCAGTCCTGAGCCTTCTTCCTTCAAAGGATTTCACTCCACAGTATATCTGAATTCTAATCATAGAAACCCTCTAACAGAGCAACAAGGTGCACAGAGCTGAACAGAGGTGAACAAGGTGCACAGTGTGCCTTTGGCCCTCACTGGTGACCTTCTAGTAGGACCAACCTCACACCCTTAGCGCGCCTTGGCTCAGGTTCCTCACGCTCCTGGGCTTCCTTGCCTGGGGCTGAGGGCCAGCATTTGCAGGGGAGGCAGCGAACAGAACACTGATCTGAATTTCACGCTGTCACCTGCTGGTGTCCTCCCCTGCTGCTTTGTTCTCCCTTCTCTGCGGGTTCTGTAGCTACTAGGTGCCAGGTCCTGTGCGGGTTTGGCAATGGGCTCTCTCTAGCGGTGGACAGACGGAAACAGACAAACCCACCATTGTCTGTGAAACCAGGAGCTAGCAGCCTGGAATCTGCTTGGGGAGTGTTGCCCCAGGCGACCTAGGAGAGCACTGTGGGGGCGTTTTTCTGTGCCGCCACTTCCCAGCCCAGAGAGTGAGTCCTTTCTCCGGTTGGAAAGGGAGGAGGCCCCAGGATGGCCCAGCACCCTCTGTTTATGGTCGCCCCGGTGCTCACCATTCCGGGCCGATCATTTATTTTTATATCTCCTGAGGATGTGGAAGGCCAGGGCAAGGGCGAGGAGAAATAGAATCTGCCCATAGTTGAAAATGAGTACTACCCGTACTCGAACAGGAGGTGAGATTGAATTCACTGGGAAACAGTATCAGATGCTCTGAGTTGCAGGCAGGTGACTCCTACCTGATTACCCATTGTTGGGAAGAGCAGTGTTCTAGAGAGGAAGTTTAAAATACTGTTTTTTTAAAATATATTTTTTATTTTAGTTGTTATTCAAGTACAGTTTTCTGTCTTTTACTCCCATCCCAGTCCACCCCACTAGTGCTCCCCTCCTCCCTCCCATTTCCACCCTCCCTTAGTTTTTGTCCATGTGTCCTTTATATTTGTTCCTGTGTCCGCTTCCCCTTTTCCCCTGAAATTTATAGCCAAGTGCTGGAAGCAACCTAGGTGCCCATCAGTAAATGAATGGATCAAAAAAAAAAAAATACTGCTTTGATTAAGCATGCATAGTGATGGGCCTGAGGCAGGAGCCAAAGGGGACTAGGAATTGGGAAACCGGACGTGCACAGCATCCAGAAATGTACTCTCAGGCCAAATGGCATCCGCTAACTCTGTTACTGGGTTAACTCTATAACTTGGGTTTCTTTCCTCTAGTGAGACTGACCACACAGAAATAACTGAATAAAAACATATCAGTAAAGAACTCAGGGAGGTGGTATTGCAGGACTGAGTTATCATGTTTCATTTTTTAACCTGTTTTACATTTCCTATAAGAATGCACACTCAATGACCTTTATTTTGAAAAATAAGCAAACAAATTTGAAAACAATTCATCTATTTTTTTTACAAAAATAGATGAATTTACAAAACTCTCATTTACAAAACTTTATTGTGAAGAGGAATTTTGTTAACCCATGTTTAAGAAATTTTTTGAGTATTAAATTTTAAACAAAATGAAAAGCAAACATAATGTCTTTAATAACCCAGACCATTAAAATACATGAGTAGTTTTGCAAGCTGGGTAACTACTCCTAGGTAACAGTGGAAGCCAAAACAGATATTGTTAGGCACATGAACTCACGTGTGAATTGCATGTCATTTGGAAGGAAAAATTACAGCACACTTTTTTATAAACAGACTCTGGAGACTTCCACTTCCCGGAAATTGGAGACTTTTATGTTCATTTACATTTAAATTTAAAATTACATTTAGATGTAATTTTTTCTTCTCTCTAAATACAAATAAACCCCCTGGACATTATGTATAAAAGAAACATAAAAACAGACTATTAAAGGCAGATACTATAAAGGTTTATCATGAAGGAAACCTTTGCTGTGATAAAATAGTTCTGTATGTTAATTGCAGTTCTGGTTACACCAGTGTGATTAATATGAGATGGAACTTGTATTAGTTTCCTGTGGCTGAAGAAACAAATTATCACAAACCGAATGGCTTACAAACCAAATGGCTTAAAACAACAGAAATTTATTGTCTCACAGTTCTGGAGGACAGAAGTCCAAAATCAGTACCACTGAGCTAGAATTAATGGGTTGGCAAGGCTCCACTCCCTCCAGGGGAACTGGAGGAGAATTTACTAGTTGCCTCTTCTTGTTTCAGTGGCTATAAACATTCTTTGGCCTGTGATGACATCTCTTTTGCTTCTTGTCATTGCTCCTTCTCCTTTGTGATTGTGGATAATCACCCTCAGTCCTTCCCTTCTACTGTGAACATTTACAGCCCAACTGAATAATTCAGGATAGACTCCTTTCAAGAGCTTTAACTTAGTTACAACATTTGCATTATAAGTTCATAATTAATTATTTTGCTAAAATACATTTTTTCTTTCACCTGTCCAGTCTCTATTATCTTACTTCTAAAATAAACACTGAATTTGCTTTGAGAAAAATTAATCCTCATCTTTCTTTGTGCTTGTGTTTTTGTTGTTATTGCTGTTTGTTCTCATTGCTTTATGGAAAAATAAAAATTGTAAATAGGTTGTAAAATGTGATTTTTAAGGTATACAACACGATAATTTAATACATACGTACATTGTGAAATGATTGCCCCAATCAACTTAACACATCTATTACTTTATATAGCTACCATTTTTTCTATGTGATAAGACTATTTAAGATTTACTCTTAGCAATTTCAAATATATAATACTGAATTATTAAATGCAATCACCATGCTGTACTTTTGTTCCTCTTGTGTTTTACGTGAGGTTTATAAAGCTGCAATTTTTAGAGGTTTATGTCTGTCTTATGACTGGCTCGTGGGCCAGTCATAAGACTGGCATATTTTTCTCAAGCCACAAGACAGAGGCAGGCACAGATTTCATGAGGATAGAGAGAGATATCCTATGAATGAGTTTCATATAAGAGCTCACATAAAATACCCTATCAGTTTTTCCAGGCCACATTTGAAATTCTTTTTTACTCTATTCTTTCTGGCTTCTGTGAAATTTGAAAGTAATGGTAGGTATCTAATCTATTTCACTTTTCCTCCACTCTTTATAACTTACAATTTCACTACTATGGCAGCCTTTGTGTTTGTTCAATTAAATGGGTCTTCAAAGTTTAATTACCAATCTTATCTTGCAGTTTGGTTTTGGTTTTCATGATCTTTAGTTTGATATTGTAAATATTGAGATGTTTTAGGTTTCCATGCATAGCCTCTTTGGATTATCAAAGCTACGTTTCCCTCTATTGTATTTTAGCCTTCCAAGTGATTGTAAAACTCCATATAACATTTACGTCTATATCTAAATCAGGTCTTTATTTTCTATTTGACTATATAACTTATATTTGCATCCACTGTACTTCATTCCATGCTGTCTAAGGAAATCAAGTTTCCCATAAATAGCTACTAGGAGTTATACTGTGACCTCAGCCATTCATGGAAAAATAAGAAATGGAAATAGGGAATGTATTTATTTGAAAGGAATTGATCAAACAAGTTTTTTGATTAAGATTGAATACAAATGTAAGTGACAATAAAACTTGGTCTTCATAATACTCTGATGCTCCCAAAGCATGCAGGACATAATAGCAAGTAGTATTATACTGCATGGAAAATGAAGGACAGGGAGCTAAAGGAATATCTCTGAAGTCACTGTGAATGACGATCAGGATCAGTGAGCTGGGACTGTGATGCAGAACAAGGAAATGGCAGTTTACTGGTCTACCAGTGGTACCTTTCTGCAAGCATTATTTTTTTTTAGTACTCCTACATGTAAGCATTGTGCTAGGTGTTGTGGCGCTACAAGTACTCATAAAATGTGGCAACTCACAACAGAGTGGCTACCTAGAATATTATGTTTTCTTTCCCTTCTTTACTTATTTGACCACGGGCTAATTAAATGAATTCAAATAATTAGACTTCTGTTTCCAACTCATCCTATTTATTCTGTTTCTATTTTTAAAATGCTGCAATCCTCTTTACAGATGATTTCAAAACAATATACTAGTGACGTAAATATCTCTTTTCTACAGACACTCTAAAAGCTCTAGATTGGGGTCAGGATCATGGTCCCAACATGCTCAGATAACTGAAATACTTCACTGTTCTTGATGACAGGGAGTTCTTTGCTTCTTGCTCTTAAATTCCTTCCTTAAATCCTATGTTAGATACCAGGAGAATTCAGTACACTTCAGACAGCACAAATTACTGAATCTGTTCCTCCCTCAAAAAGTAGTTGTTATTATGATTAGTTGATTTGATTATTTTAATTTTATTATATTCTGATACAAGATGTTATATCCTAAGAAAGCATAAATTCTCTGCATGACTGAAACTATTCTTTGTTAGAAGAAAAGGAAAGAGAATCAGGGTAAGTTAAGTCCTGCCCCGAGGTAGACAATGTATTAAATCTTCTACATTTCCTAAGTATCTTAAAGGTGACTTAGACCCCCTAACATTTGTGATATTTCAGAGAAGTTGCAGCCCTTCAATGTTTTTCACAGCTAGTGTAGCTGAGATTTGAATATAGATAGAGAGTAAATTAAGAAGCTTGAGTGAAGGAAGTGCCTATTATTAGCTTTGTGGTGGGGCTAGGTAGTTTCATGGCCTGGAATGTGAGGACGGCAATAGCATTCAGTTCACAGGGTTGCTGTGAGGATTAAATGAGACAATGATGGTAAATCTCTAAGGCTAGTAATAGGCACACAGTACACATACAATAATGATCTCTACGGAGAAGAGGATTTGATAACAGCATGTAGGGGTAGTGATGTTTCTGTCTACCCCAAAGTTCCTTTATTAGCCACTACTCTGTGAAGGCCTGGGTTTGGGTGCAGCTCTACCACTCACTAGTGAGAAGAAAAGCAGCTTCTGACAGCCAGGACTTGGTCTGGCACACGGGCTAGGTTATGGACTACTGTTCGACACAAAAATGGCACCGATATCACATCAGATAAGGCCACTTGTGACCATGATGAAGAAAGACAAAAATGAGACTACTTGGTAATCATAGATGAATGCACATAAAAACAGGAATATTGTTTAACCCCCCTCCAAAAAAGGCCAAACCTTCACAATTCATTACTAATTTGAATACCTGCTGTTTCTTTACAATTACTGCTTTGAATGTACCTAGAACTTCTTTATTTCTATGTCAGAATTATAAAGATACCAACTCATAGAATTATCCTTGCTTCTTGACAGCATCAGTTCCAGAGAAGCCTTAAAACACAAGTTCAAATAAATCTTGTATGACATATTCTTCAAGGTGTGAGTTCTCCTTCACTGAATGAAGAAATGAGCCCAAATTTTTTCAAGTGAATTCTTCTTTCTGGTGGTCTTTGGATGGACACAGGTCACATGTCTTTCCTTGCACTCAATAAATATTTAAATTTAGTAACAAGCCTTCATTTCAAGACTGTCACATACACGTCATCATTCTAGGTGCAAATATGATTTAGGCCTGGTCCTTGACCACAGTCATCTGGTGATGCAGTGGCAGATACAGATCTGTCTACTGCACAAATCTAAATGAAATTAACACAGCAATTTATTTCGTTCTACCAGCATTCATTAAATATACAATATATCCCAGGTACTGAACTATAGTCTAATTATTATCAACATGTTATGTGATTATAGAATTGGTAGGAGTTTACTGATCAGGTCCTTGAGAACTAGAAAGATTTTAACAGATAGAGGGAAAATGTTAACTGCAAAGCTAGGCTTTTTGAAAAATTATGACTAAAGGCAATGACAAGAATACAGAGGCATTTTTCAGAGAATAGCAAATGTCACTGTTAATGGTGCTTATACAAGTCTTGGTTAGGCAAAATAGAAGATGATGAGGCCGGACAGGTGTGTTTAGAGATGATAATGAGGTGTTTCATGACATAGATAGGAAATTTTATTAATAAAAACTGAAGGTCAGAAACACTGCTTAGGAGGTCATTTCTAAAATCCATTGGAATGACAGAAAAAAACTCTGAATTTAAATTGTTGCATTGAGAATAGAAATAAATATATATGAAAAATTATGTTAGGTGCCATGCTCACTACTAAAAGAGATTCAGGTATAAATAAATACATTATCTTTGACATCAAGTTGCTCCTACTCTAAGATAGGAGGTAGATAAGACAATGAAAGTTATTACTATAATTCAAAGTGGAAAATGTTACAAGAAATATTCAAAGAGGGAAGATTGTGTTTGGAACATCTCAGGTCCCTTAAAACACAGCATGTGTGTCACTTTCTCCTGTGATGACAAATCTTACTTTACAGGAAGGAGTTCACCATCAGTAGCTCCCAAATTGGTTGGATATCCCTAAATAGGCATGACTCTACAAGGCATACTCCCTGTAGTCATGCGGATTTTCTCCATAAGAGTCTGAAGGCAATTCTCATGCAGATTGCCTAGGAGGCCCCTACCCCCTGTGAAATACCAACTCCAGATCAGGACAAGGGAGATAGGGTGAGGGGTGCAGTTATGGGAGGTTATCAGTTATCAGAAAAAAGAAAATAAACAAGGGTAAGGTAACTAATGTCCCTCACCTTGTTTTCAGAGCCTTTTCATGTATAATGTTTCTTAAAAAATAACCAGTTCAAAATAATCCTTATGCCAACAAGGCATACTTTTCAGTAGCAAATTCTGCCTCCCTTCACTTGGAATTCACTATGTCTTCTATGTCTCTTCTTTATGCCCCAATTCTAATAGTTATCAAATCTTATTGATTCTCCATGTTAAAGAGTTGTTAAAATCATTCCCACTATTCTTTGATCATGATTTCCCCACTGTGCTAATGTGAGTCCTACTCTATCTAAATGTTATTTTCCAGGTGAGTGGTGAGATGAAAGCAGGGATTATAGCACCAAAATTCCATCAGGGTTTTCTTTTCAACATAAAGCAGTCAGGGTGTGTAAGCCAGAAATGCCAAACAATGTTTATCAGCCGTCTCAAGTCAGAACAAAAGAACTATATATAGTCTTACTAGGTCCACAGGATAACAGTGAAGTCATAAAATGAGAGATGGAGCATTGATCACAAGAGAAAGATAAGGGAAGCTGAATCATTCATGGTTCCATTCATTCACTTATAAAAAATTCATTGTATATTTCCTAGGTATCAGGCACTTGGAATTCAGTGGTAGCCTCATTTATTGATGTCTATGATCTTAAAAATGCAATACAATGGAATGGTTCATCGGTGCATCCCATAGTTACTAGAGGACTGTGTTTCTGATAATACCCACTTTCTGTGATGATCTTATGTGATTTTTTTGCCAGATGTTTTCCATTTAACCATTAATATACTTCATCCACCTTTCCTACCATACTTTATGCTCCAAGAGTCTGACGAGTTAGGACAATATCGGGCCCCCTTGCCATCTACCTTATGGTGAAGTTCAGTCAGTTAGGCACCGTACAGATTCACAAGGAGAAAGTGAGACTGGGGTATTTACTCCCTGCATCCTTTCCCTGTAAGATCTCCTATGTCCCATTATCCATGTAGTTTCCCCTCAGAATTCTGGTAACTGCTTTCTACCCACATTCTTAGCCTGGAAGTAATGATCTTATTCTATGATTATATCTATTACTTTCCATTTCTTTGAAAATATCATTTTTCAAAATTCATTAAAATAACCAGCTTAACTTTGTCATCAGTTTCATTCTGGGACCTAGACTGAAACTCGTGTAGAATTTGTATGTTTTTCAATTAGGCTCTAAGTTTTTGTTATGCAGTTCTGGACTATTATGTTTGACTTGTAGTCTTTTAATATTTCTTAAATTTGATGTCTATTCCTCCTTTTATTCAGATTGTGTGTAACCAATGATCCTGAATTCCATCACCTCTTAGGTAGATAGCCCAATAGTCTCCTGTCTTTCAACTTTTAGATACTACAAATCTAATTCACGTTCAACAACACCTCCAGAATAAAGTAAAACGTGAATCATTGCAAACCATGCAAATTTAAGTATCGCCCTCAACTTTCTTTAAGGCACAGTTTTATTTTACTATTTTAACCTCCTTATGCAATTTTGAGCACCATAAATATTTATCTAAGTATGACTATAAGTTCAAAAACTCATATGTATTTGTAACTAAAAAGAAAGTCAAGTAAACTCATATTACATTCTTCCCCTGGTGAAGGTACTGAGAAAGTGACAAGTTTAATAGCTTTCCCAACATTATGGAAAAAAAATTCAATGAAATAGTTTTGTACATTCTTTAGTCTAGAAATGGATTTTTTCAAATCTGAAATGCTAAAATAATGTAGCATTCACAGAAATACCTCCTTAGCTCATTTCTTTCAGTCTAATAAAAACCTACTCTACAAAGGCTAGTAATCTTGAAACTATAATAAAAAAGTAATTAGAAATGCACATATAGATTAATGATTTTTGGATTATGTAACAGAAATTATATGTTGATGTAGTATCTAGATGATGTAGGTCATTATTTTTGATACTTTTAAAATAAGTTTGTAATTATGTTGTCAATGTAATTTTAGTTTCCTTTGATCTTAGAGAAGTATTCAATAATATTTCATCATCACAACCCCCAAATGGAATTTGTTTTTAATTCTCATTTTACAAATAAAGACTTTGAGACTCAGAGATGCCAAGTGAGTATTTTACAAGCACACAGGAAGATAGAAGTAAAATTAGCACTAAAATACAGCTCTGCTTGAGACGAAAAGTCAGGGAAATTTCAGCAGCCCCTCTAAACTCTACAAATTCTTATTTTATGTGAATTTCCAGCCCATTTTACCATTACCAGAAAAGACAACCCTAAGCTACATAGGCCTATAACACTTTAGATCCTTCATAAAATTGAGCACTAATCAAATCTCATTGAGAGCTATAAAAGGGAAGACTGAAAGCTTTTCAAAAGTCACAAATAAAGGAAGTCAGCAGAGAAATCACCTGAAAGCAAAAAAGGGGGTTCTCTATGTCAGCTCAAGACTATAGCACTGCAGCAGGAGGACATGAATCAGATGAGTCCCCAACTGGAGAGACTCAGTTTCAGGGTTTCAGATGTCCTCGCAGGAGAAGTATGCAAATATTTTGATTTTTTTTCTAGGAGATGTATTCATAAGCTAGTTATTCTTTTTTATTGTATGTAAATAAGAGCAATAAGTAAAATAGGTGGTCAAATATTGTTGCAGTCTTATGAATATTACCAACACTGAATTAAACTCATCTGCCTTGTGATTATATACCACGTCATAATTTGAAAAGCACACTTCCAGTATATTTGAAGAATGTCTCCTGCATTATTTTACTAGGGCTGCCAAAACACAGTGCCATGCACTGGATGGCTTAAAGAACAGAAATTTATTTTCTCACAGTTGTGGAAGCTGATAGTGAGAGGTCAACACGTTGGCAGGATTAGCTCCTTCTGAGACCTCACTGTGCCTTGTAGATAGTCAGCTTTCCCTGTATCTTCGTGTGGTCCTTCTTCTGCAGATGTCTGTGTCCAAATTTCCTCTTCTTATAAGGGTATCTGTCCAACTGGATTAGGGCCACCCTAATGATCTCGTTTTCACTTGATGACCTTTATAAGAACCCTACTTCAGAACATAGTCACATTCTGAGGTACCAAGGGGAGGTAAAGTTTAGAGGGACACATTTCAGCCCATAACACCATTCCATTTCCATTATGAGAATGAAAAGTAAACACAGGGAAGTCAGAATTGCTGAATTGTAGATGTATACATGACATAAAGATTATTATAACTCAGCCCCATAGTTTGAGGATGAAACAGGGATCTGTGAATAGTCGAGTGAATTGTCCAAGATGAAAAGCAATACATAAAAGGAAGGGTTAAGAAAGAGATGGCATTGTCAGAGAAAAAGGCTAAACTGGTCAATAAGGTATTAGGAAAAATAGTTATACATATAGAAAAAAATTAAAAATAGTAAAATGAGATATATACTTAGTAGCATTTATGGACTAATAAAAAAAGCTATCTTAGACCTTTGCTCAATTGTATTGCCTTAAATACCAAGTATTCATTTGATATGAGTATGTAATTCTTTGCAAATAATTTTAATAATTCAATTTTTTTAATTTGGTAAACCTCAAAAAATAGTGATCTTAAAATAGACTTTCATCTAACAAACATGGTCGGGAAATTTCTGTTGCCATTTTACATTTTAAATATCATAAAACATCTCTACAGATAAATCTTACAAGCAAATTATTGAGTAAAAAGAATATAATAAATCAGCAGAATATACAACATGAAATAATATTTATATAGATTTTAAAAACAAACAAACATAAATGGTGTATGAATCTATGAAGAAAAGCCAAATAATAATTGCAACAAAAACAAAAGAAAAAACTTCTGGATATTGATTATCTCTTGAGTAAAAGGAGACAGAAGAGGGAATTGGGGCCCAGAAATGGCATACAGGGACAAAAGAATATTGGTAATACCATAACTCTTCATTTGGGTATTGGGCTCCCAAATGTTCATTTGAGTATTACATATACAAACATCTGCTAAAATATTCATTTGTAGGTATTGAATATTCTGTAATAAAACATAAATATATTAAAAATATGTGAACATTAAAATATATTTAACAAGTGTATTCTATGTCTCAAATATAAAGAGAAAATCAATTTCTAAATATAAAAGATATTTTTTATCATAATAGAAAGGAACATGTGAGAAAGAAAAATATAACCTTATTCGGGAAAACACACACTTCAATTTTATGGTTTTTTTCTTCCAAACTTTTATCCCTACTTTTTAAAAATAGTAAACTATGGTATTTATGGTTCATCATTAAGTAGACTCAGAAATCAAACATAGGAGTTTTAGACTAGCTGTTTAACTAGCTGTTTATGTTAGGAAAATGGCATAGTTTCCTAGAATTTCAGGTACCCTATCATATCTCTAAAATGAAGAGCTTAGACAGGATAGATGTCATCTATCACCTGTACTCCATGATTTTGTATTCTGAAGAAGTCCCAAGTTTGTTCAAAATCTGAGACTTGCTTTCTAGAAGGAACCAAATGGTACAAAAAGCTCATTCATCATTGACCAGACTCAGAGAACACAGTATTCTCTAATCACACCTTTTATCAGCAAGGATGTCTTTCTAAGTATGTTACTGGAGAATATGCAGTAGACAGAAACAAAGGACAGGCACATGATGAATTTTTGTTTTGCCTCTGTCATCTTGTTAGGCCTGTATTTTCAGTGGAAGCTCCTAAAAGCCTTTTGGTTAATCCTCAACAGGAAAAAGATATATATACTTTGCTTTCTGGATAACCACAAACACCACTTAGTGAGGGCAAGATTACTGAGAGAATTTCAAGTTATTTTTCAACAAAATTTTCGAAAGCAGAAATTGATGTCATATATTGCCGAGATTGGGGGAGGGGCAATGAAAGATGGTTCTGGAAACACTTCTTTTTCATATTTGCTGGCAACTCATGAGTCAAAGCAAAAAAATAGAAATACAAAAGTAAAATTGGCAGTGTCTTATAACTTTGAGGTGGCTACTGCTGTCCCATGTTTTCCCAAGCTTTAATGACATGTATATATTGAAAGTAGCCCTTAACAAACAAATAATTTACTATGCCATCATTAATCTTTACAATAACTCTGAGCATTATTTGGTATGATTGCCATTAACACCAAATTATGGGACTCTTAAATAGGAGTAGCTTTCTCAAGGTCATAAGTTAAACATGACAGATACTGGAACCCAGGTCTCAATCAAAAGCATTTGGCCTTTCTGGCTGCCCCTGTGAATAATGAACTAATGGTATTTTTAATCCACCAAGCAAAGACCTATTCAAATTTTTGTTCACTGTCTATTTGTCATTTGGATATGTATGTAATTGTTTTAGGTAAATACCTAATCACTAGCAGAACTCCATTAAACTATTTGTTTAAACATTGTGATTTATATTTCTTGTTCTTCTAATTCTCATGCAATGCATTTCCTAAGAGTGTTAACTTACAGGAAACCTTTGTAAATATTGCTATTATGGGTAAGCAATTACCTGTAAACAGCTTACAGATATTCCAATAAAAGCTGAAATGGAGTATATATTATTTCCTCTTCATTGAAGCAGAAGACAATGGCCGCTAAACCCCAGGCTGCTGGAGCTAATGGTGTAGGAGACGCTGTAATCATTGTTTTCTCGTTTACTGTTTTAAGCAGCCACAACTGTTTCCCACAGCCACAACTGTTTCCCAGTTTCCTTCATTAGAAGAGAAACCACTTGAGAGCATTAGCTTAGTGCTGTACACCCAAGAACAATGGTCCAAGTACTGTACTGATTTCCCAAGAAGGCACCATGCCACTGCCCTGAGCGTAGACACAGCAGCTTGCATAGCAGACGCCATCCGCATCTTGCGTGCTACTGCCTCTGGAACTTGATTGTGGCTGTGAACACTAATGTCACTCTTTGCATTATAGAGTTTATACTGTTTCTGGTCTTCACATTAGCTTCTAATTCAAATATTATGATATATATGATTGAAGAACTCCAGATTAAGTTGTTGAGTCTTTGTTTTAAGACAGCCCAGGAAAGTAAGTATTTTATATTTTCTGCTTCTCTAGTGAAACAGACTTCAGTTGGATATTCTAAATGTAAAAAAAAGAGTTGTAGTTATGGGTATCCAAAACATGACAAATATCCAAGCAGCAATCAAAGATCTTTATATGTTACTAAGTGTTTTTGAGAATTTGTCACTTACTTAAATTAAACTTTTCTATCTTTTAAATGAAAGAACGTATGAAGATATAACTGACTCACTATGCACAAGGGAACATGTACAGAGATGTGAATAATTTACCTAACGTGAAAAAGGTAAGTCGAAGGGTCTGATTCTAACACATGCTTGAGTTCTTTCACTTTATATTATTCTTCTGTTACCTTCTGGGATTAAGGACACAACGGTTGACTATGTGTGAAGTCTATGTTTAGTACATAATCAATGAGGAATAAGTTCTGATCTCAATTTTATTGTAATCATTATCAAAACAGATGAGCTAAGTGTGTGCTGGGTCCATTAGACCACTCGGGGATCTCCCAGCCCCCTTCCAGCTGAACCTCATTTGATGCCTTATATGGAAGTGACAGTCACATGCCTTAGTTGAATGAATAGCCTATGGTAGTTGATTGTGTCTCCCAGGCCTGGGGTTGGGAAGGATGCTATAGCATGTATGACCTTGCTTGCAGTAAGATAAGAATATCTATGAGCATAATTAATTCCAGTAGCTGTCAAGGTTAAAAATAACTACAAAATAGCGTCTTTGACGTTTTTCTTTACTAGTATTGGAAAAAAACCTGTCTTCTCCCCATTCATGCATTAGGCTATATTTACTTTTTCTAGGCCCCAAAGCTAAACGGCTTCATGCTCTTATATTTTTATTTAGATTTTAGTCATTTATTTTTCATCGCAGCAGCATCTCTTTAGAACTCTAACATAAGTTCTTAGATTGGTAGGGAAAAGAGATGGGGCCCATCTTAGTCTGTTCGGGCTCCTATAACAACGCATCACAGAATAGGTTGCTTATAAACAACAGAAATATGTTTTTTACATTCCTGAAGTATGGAAGTCCAAGATGCCAGTGTGGTAGGATCAAGAGCCTTTTCTGAGTCACAGACTTCTTGCTGTGTTCTCATGTGGTGAAAGGTGAAGGGGAAGTTTTTCAGGCCTCTTTTATAAGGCCGTTAACCTCCTAGCCACTTCCAAAAGGCCCCATCTCTTAATATCATCACATTGGGCATTAGAATTTCAACTTGCGGAATATACATTCATTCTATCTTGATGGTCCCCGAAGTCTTAATTTGTTTCAGCATCCACTCTAATGTCTAGTCTGAAGTGTCATCTATCAGACATGGGTGAGACTCGAGGTACAATT
>PVKM010035666.1:0-15107 GCA_004027735.1 Carollia perspicillata | reverse complement strand
GATGGCCCTGCACCCAGGTTTCTGTGGCTGGGAGAGGCAAAGAACCCCGATATTCACATACTGCTCTGCGTCCGGATTCCGGTAGAACCAATGCCTACGTGAGTGTGGTGGGTAGGGTAATAATATGGGTGTCATAATTTATAGTTTTAACTTGAACAATTCACCTAAAATGCCGTACGGTATGCTTGAGTGTGATATTGTTGTGACACAGAATTACATGTTTGATTTTGTAATAGAAACGGGGCGTTATTTGTGCCGGACCCTGTATTTCGACATTGGTAAGCCCCGTCATCCAAAGAGCCCCAGGAGTCACGTCCCCACTGCCCTTTCACACAGAGTAGAACTGAAACTCACAGACTCAAAAATCCTTGGAGAAAGATCCTATTTCAAAGAAGAGTCCCATGAAGAAATCTCCATCTGTTTACAGCCCATGTTTTATTATAGATTTCAGGGCCCATGCACATGCTTGTGCCCTGAAGATAACAGATTCATTCCCCTGCAGGAGCGGGCAGGAACCCCTGGCCAAATACCAAAAGACAGGAGCTCAGGTCTTTTAACCTCTGTGCTCAGCCAGTGGCTTGCTCAGGGACAGCTCGGCCAGGCCGTGTGGCTCTCTGCCTGCGTCACAGGAGGCAGAGAGGGGGCCAGGGCGGAAGACTGGAGCTCCGTGACCTTTCGGAACAGAAAAACTCGAGAGTCATTTGAGGGTGTCTGGTGCTCAAAATGAGAGAATAAAAGCGCACACGCACCTCATTTAAACCCGGCCTGAGTTAAAAAACTGAGGGAGACATGGAGATTTCTGCAAGTGGCCGGGGAGTGACGGGTGTGAAGTCAGGCTCGTAACGCTGTAACCACACTAAGATGTTTTATCTTTTTTCTTTTTCTGGTATACAACTACAATGACAACAGCTCCCAAAAGCAATGCGGAAAGTTTCAAAGCAAGTGTCTTAACTGGGACATCTGGGTTTGCTACCTTGCACACCAGCGGCGTGGCTCTGCTGGCGGCCAGAGGAGAGGCAGGCCTCTGGGATGAAGTTAAAGGGCGTGTGTGGAAGGAGCTCTCCAACCTCAACCCCGGTTAAGTCCTGAGCGTGGCTTAAGGGACCTCTTCCCTCACAAGCACGAGCGAACTCTGCAAAGGCACTCTGGAAGTGGCTCTGGACATGACCTGGCTGCCACAGAGGGTGAGTTAAAGTTGCCAGGCTTCGGAAAGAGTGCACCCCCTTGGCTGCTGCAGTGTTTGGTACAGCCTGGCTACTCACACTTTCTTAAGGCTTTTTGATTCCGAGGCTTAGCTGGACTGGGGAAGCAGGGTCTTCCCTCCATCATCTGTCACGAAGACCTCAGCACTGTGGGTTTATCAGACCAGCGACTCATCTACCTGCAGCCCACCTGCAGGCTGTGCCTGTCAAGAGGGAATGCCACTGGGGGGAACGGGGATGGGGCACTTCCTGGGGGTGGCACGAGGACACCGGTACCCAGAGGTGAGGATGGCGCCTGAGTCACTTTCTGCTCGGGGGCTGCGGTGTTGCCGTCCTAGCACAGCTACGAAGGCAGAAACCATGATCCTAATAGCGCAGCTGAGAAACCCACACAGCCTAATAAGCCACGAACTTGACTGAAACTCCCAGCACTTTCTCGCACTGTGCTCGACTGACTTCAACCACAAGATGGCAGGCGTCGGCGGGAGATCGCCCACACCACCCAGAAGCCTCGGGAGAGCTGAGCTGAGAGCAAGCTCCCACCACCCAGACCAGCAACCCTCACTGATACTTTCAATGCAACAAGTTACACTCTTATTGAAGAGAAAGGTCCTTGATGTCACTACCATCCACTTAGAGATGGGGATAGAAAAACATGTACAGAATATGCAGAAAATGCTCATCTTCTATTTGTTTTTACTGTCAACAGGAAGTTGTTAAAAAAAAAGCCTATCCTAATGTCGTTGTTTAATCTCTATAGCCTTGACGAAAATGTTTTAAACTTTGAGTTGGAGGCCCTGAATTCGAGTCCTCAGTCTTCTCTTAATAAGATAACTTGACCCTGGGAAACCACCTGCTGGGGCCTCAGCTTCCTCCTCAGGAACAGCGAGGAGACAGGAGTCTGGGATGAGCTCGGGGGTACCGTCCAGAAACCAAGTCAGGCGGTGGAACAGCAGGTGGGGGCGGCAGGCCGAGAAGGACAAAGTGGGCTCAGATGTGAGGTCCGAGCCGCTCCATTTGCACGGCCTCCTCGGGGAGCGGGCTGTTCCACACGGCGGGTTTCCTGGATAATTGGATCTTAAATGCTGAAACTTGTTTTCCTTTCAACCTTCTGTAGTGGGAATCCTTCTAAAGTGTTGTGACATGCTTCTTGGGCTTCTTAGACAGCAGGCGGAACCTAATTTAACCTTGCCCGAGTGTCTCCAGGTCATCACGATGCCCACTTCTCACCACAGACGCAGTCCTGAAGAGTGCACCGGTGCCTTGGGCACAGACAAGTAGGCAGGGCCCTCTGCCGAGTGGCCCCAGAGACCGTGGTCTAAAGCTATAATTGGCAATTCTTTCCTTCTCCCATTTCCTACATCACTACCTGCCATCATTTCTCCAAGTAACACCGTCTAGCAGCCTCTTGACACTCTGTTTAAAATCTGCCACAATCTAGACAGAACTCAAGGTTGCCATGGGTAACCAGAGTCTGAGCTTGTAACAACCCTAAATTTAATTTTACACACAATTTAAAGGCAGTGGGTACTGTGCTACAGGCTACCCCTGGCCTGGGCCGATCTTCATCTAGTCCGTCCAAGGGGAATGCTTCCGCAGCAGCTGGCCAATCACCCTGAACCCCCCGCCCTCCGGCCAGCCCAGCACCCTGCTCTTGCACGCGCCGGCATACTTCCCCGTTGGCTAGTACCCACGCCACACGGGTTGCACAACATTGGAATATTGCACTGGTTTCTGGGTTGAAGATGAGTCTCTTTTCGGCTGAGCGAATTGCCAGAGTTGGAGGCTCTTCTCTGACCCTCATACGCAAAGGCATGTCCCTGGTCGCCTGGCGAGCCCCGGGTTCAGGTCACCCGAAGCCAACCAGCTGGGTGTTAACCGCTACTTTTGGTTGAGTATCGAGCATGCACCAGATGCACATTCCGTACGTTATATAAATCATCCCAGCTCACCCACAAACGGACCCCGTTGGGGAAACAGCGCCGACCTCCTGTGGCTGCGGACCACGCCCACCACATGTCCCGAAAGCGGGTCTGGGAACCAGAGCCCCCCTCGGAGGCGTGCTCTTGGCACCATGTTCCGCTCAAGTTTATTAACATATAAGAAAGTCCAGTCAAGGGTCACATCCTGGAAAACACATTTTAAGTGAAACACAGCCCTTTTACTTTCAGAAAAGGCTACTTGTTTTTGGTGTGTGGGTTGTGTTTTAATTAATTCCACATTGTGTCACCAATTTGGAACAATCTCTCCTCGGGGAACAGATCTGGTTTACTTATAGAAATCTAGCTGAGGGAGGGAGAGACTGCGGTTATAAAGTATTTGGAGGAACTAATCAAAAAAAGCTTTCCCAGTTCTCCCTGTACCAAACAGAAGTAAATAGAACATTCCAGAAAGTCTCATCTTCCCAAAGTAGGTGTGATAGAGCTCACACACAAAAACTCAGCTAAACCTGCAAGATGGAGCATGTGACATCAGACATAACTAAGATCCCTCCTGTCCCGGAAAGTTCTCTAGAAGTTCACTCCAGGACGATGCTGTTACCACTCAGGAGAATGAGGGGCTCTCGGAGCCAATGGGGGAGCCTCGGAGCAAGCTGTGGACCTCAGGGGTGTCGGCCAGCCATCGGCCAGGAGTGGGGTCTGTAGCGGAGGGACAGTCACGGATTTAGCTTTGGAACTGGTCCCGCAGTGCAGACAGATGCTATACCCACGGCTGTGAACCCTGCCGTCTCCCCAGGGAGGGACTTTTCAAAGTGACTCTAAACCAATTTTTGAAGCAAGCAAACCATGACTTCACCGTCCACACTCTGCACCTGCTCCTCCCACGGTGGGCACACACGTGACTCTCCGTGTCCTCTCCCAGACACAGCCACAGAGCTCTCATGTTTCCAGAGTAACTCTTGTCGGGGAGGAGCCCCAGGGAAAAACTGAGCAGCCACAGGCGACAGGGTTCTGGAGGCTAGGCACCCAACATCCAGGGGTTGGTACAGCCACACTCCCTCTGTGGTGACCGGGAAAGAGAAACTCCAGGCCCCAATCCCAGCTGCCGGTAGCTCCTTGGCTTGCGGCAAAGTAACACGGCCTTCCCCTTGTGTGAGCATCTCTGCCGTTTTTAGAACACGAGTCATACTGGATTAGGGGCCCGTCCCGCTCCCATGCGGCCTCGTCTTAAGTAGTAACACGTGCAATAGCCTTCATTCCAAATAAGGCCATATTGGAGGCACCAAGGGTTAGGCCTTCTGCATTTTGGGGCAACACAGTACAACCCATAACATCATCTGAGGTAGTTTTGAATTCAAAATCAACCTCAAGAGAAGGAACAGAATGAACTTCCCAAAAGATTGCCTCATAGCATAATTGCAAGTAACAGCGTGGGTGAAATCTTTGCATACCAGGGGGAGTCGGGGAGGCCATTGGCTGTGGAGCAGAGAGGCACACTGGGCTCGCTGCAGAACCCTGAGTGCTCCTCACCACTCCTTAGGACAAAACGCACCTGGGCACGTGCCAAAGGTTAGCGTCACAGGAAGCTGCCCACTCACCTGGCCCCACTGACGTCCACCCCGACCATCAGCTGTCCGTTCAGGGAGAGGACCTCGTCGCGCAGCCGGACCTTCCCGCTCTTCCCGGCCGGGCTGTTCTTCCTCAGCTCGGTCACCCAGATGCAGCCCACGTCCAGCACGGGGCCCTGGTGGGTTTTCCTCTTCTTGCCCCCTCTGCGCTTTTCTCCGTAGTCCCCAAAAACAGGGATGTTCCCAAAACTGAGGCCCACCGTGTCTGTGTCCCCCAGCTCCTTGGAGAGGTACACAGTACAGATCTCCATCCCCGGAGGGCTGTGGTCAGGGGGCCCCGCACTCTCCTCCACGGCGAAGTTCAGCTGGATGTACTCCTGCAGCTTCTGGATGGCCGCCTGGCACAGCCGCTGCTCTGGCCCATCCCCGCCCTCCCGCACGCTGTTCTCCAGCCACCGGCAGAGCAGGGGCAGGTGCAGCCCAGCATTGTCCTGGGTGATGGGCATGGTGCTCACTCCTGGGCTCCAGCATCATGAGAGGACCTGCGCCTGGGGGCCGGGCCCCACAGGGCCCCATGTCCCTGGAGAGCCCTGGCTGTCATCGGCTTGGCCTGCATTCATGTCCGGGCTCGCGGACGAGGGATTCTGGCTGGAGATTGGCCGTTCGCCTTGGCAGGAGGAGGACAGGACACGGGCCCACAGAGGGACGATCGGTGCGCCTGGAGTGCTCAGTGAGGGGAGGGGGCAAGTGTCCGACCAGTTGCCGCTCAGTTCACATCACAGTAGGGCCCATGAGAACGGTCTGGAAATGGTGCGTCCCTTCAGCGGCCATAGCACGAGCTGACAGATTCATTCACACCTGGAAGGAGAAAAGACAAAAAATCCCTCTGGTCACGACAGTGAGCCTTCTGTCGCAGAACACATGGTCTCTGGTATTACAGAAAGGCAGTGTTTGCTTTCTGAGCCAGAGGCCAAATGCTCCCACCCATCCCCCAGCTTGGCTCCCTCCACCCAGTAAACACAGACACACACAGACACAGACAGACAGATGGACACACACCCCTACACCCTTCCCTCGCACAGAAACCTCTGGAACACCGGTCATCCCCAGGAAGGTTCCCTGATCACCAGGGAAATGAGATGACTTTTTCCAGCCAACCCCCATCCAGCTCACATGAACCAGAAGACTACGTGGCAAGATCCTTTAGACGATCCTAGAGGGGTCAGGACTTATTCAAGGCCTCACGTTCCCAGGAAGTTGAAATCTAGCTCCCTTTGCCTTGATGTGTCCGACTGCACACACGGGAAGGCTCTCCATTCCGGAACTGTGCTCCCGCAGTGCCGCAAAGAGGAGACCGAGACTCTGGCTCGGGCCCAGGACGCCGCCTGTCCCCAGCTCAAGCTGCGGACTTGCCTTCGTCACGTAGACCCACGGGGACTCCCGTCCCTGGGCACCCCCAGGTCTTCGGCTCCCCTCTTCTTTTCCTCTGGTGAACCCTGGAAGCCAGGCTACTCCTGGGCCCGTCCGAAAGCCCTCTCCTCCAGAGGAACCTTTCTCCAAGCTTCTGGGCGAGAAGTTTGGCTGCTCCCGGGCTTGGGCTTCAATGCCCGACTCGGAGCTGCGAAGCGCCCCCTGGCTGCAGGGCCAGCTGCAGCAGGAGGCTTGGCGCAGCCTCGCCCCCACTGATTTCTGCACAGCGGTGGTCCCCCCAGTGAAAGGTTAACTGAACTTCACTAGCAGTTCATCTTCCCCACCGAAGGACATTTTCACTTCCATCCCCTGCAAGTGCAGAAAAATGACCCCTTTCACTCTTTCCTCTGAACTGCGCTTTGGTCCAAAGTCAATACAAACTGGGCCATCAAAGATGCAAAACATCCTTCACCTTCTCAGGAAGTGAGTTAACAAGAAGTAATAATAAACGGGAGAGGTGGCAGCAGCCCTGTCAACAATAAACAGCCTTGTTACTCAGTGACCGTAAAGAAATGTCTGGTGTCGTAGGTTTTGATTTTCCAAAGAATTCAAGTGCCAGCTATTAATGGGTTCCAAATACATCAGAAGCTCAGCAAATATCACCCATCTACAGAATCACATGCCTATGAAAAAGAAATGCAAAATCAAAGAAAAGATAATCCATACATGTGCAAAAATAGAATGTTCCCTTTGGCCAAAATAAGTAACACCTCACACTGAAAAGTAATGCCACGCAGGCATATTAACATTTTACGAATAAGTGAAAACATTTTCCATCGGGCCTAGCAACCTTTCTGAGTCTCCTTTTCCTCCTCTGCAAAGTGAGAACGTTAGGCTAAGTGATCTCGAAGGCCCCTTAATCTCCATGGAGAGATCCTTAAATACAGTGACCAAGTTATATTCGACAATATACTCCCTACTCCACCGCCGTGCTGGTCGCCTTGTATACTCTCAATGACTTCAAACAACTTTTTAAAAGAGGCTTTACATTCAAATGTTAAGGGTCTGATTCAAGGCACTCCTAGTCGGTTCCAATGGCTCCATGCACATGGAAACAGAGTACATGTCTTGGACAAGATACTTTCTAAATAAGTCTGACCGAAGAAAACCAAACTTTGGGGCAGTGGAGAATTTCTTTCCTGATGTCAATTTGTAGTCATGAAATACATATTTACTGGATCTCAGTTAAGAGCCAGACCTTGGCACTGGGAATATACTGTCAATAAAGCCAATTCCTGGCCCCGAAGGAATTCATAGTCTAGTGGGAGATGCATAAATAAATGGAAACCAGTGTGTAATAAGTCTACAACAACCCTCTTAACAGAATCGACAAGGGTGCCCTCCTGGCAGCCAGGCTCACGCAGTCTAAGCCCCCCGCCCTGGGCAAGGGGCCCAAAGCTGGGCATCTTGTGAGAGCTGGAACCGAGTTCTGCCCTGAGAACTGAGTGCTGGGGCCCAGAGAGAAAGGGTCTGGTCTCCAGTGTGTGGTGAGAACTGAACTTGGGATCTAGGGATTGGAAATGGCAATAGTCTACTGGGTGTGTTGACTGAGTGGCAAAAAAAGCCACCCTGCCAAGAACTAAAATCAATCAGTAGAAGGAAGAGGCACAAGACTTGGGAAAGAGTGGGCTCTGGCCCCCCACAGCAGCCCCAGCCTTAGAGTCAGCCATCCTGGGTGGGGGGCCCTGCTGACCTCCCCCTCGGTCTGAAAGACGACAGCCATCCTTACAGTCAACTACATTGTAAAAAGTTACCTACTTAAAAAAAAGATTAAAAAAAACTAAGCTAAAAAAATACCTTTCGATAAAAATAAAGTTTACCTTGAGTTGTTTTCTATACTTTGCAGCTCAAAAGTTGTTAGATGATACATGGAGGTGAGCAGAGCCGACTGGCTCGGCTTGGAGCATCGTCCATCTGTGGACCAGATGGTCACGGCCAAGGGGGTAGAGTCAGGAGATGCCAACATGGCTGCCAGGGGCCTACCCTCTGACCCTGCACGTGGGGAGGGCAGGGCAGGAGTTTTCAGGAAACTAAAATTGCTTCAAGTGCACAGATACCCTCCAAGACTGTCTTACTTTGATGTTCATGGGCTACACAACTTTTGAATTCCATACTTATAATTATGAATTTTCCAGTGACGCTTCCAGCCCCTTGTTCTATCACTGCTTTTCCCGGGACTTTCTGTAAACAAGGGAAGTAGAGGTTGAAAGGGTCAGGTCAGGGTCCCGGCCCTCCAGACTACTCGTGACTCAGTTATCCCAGCTCGCTTGGTAGCCCGAGGCTCCATCAGAACGCTGTCCCAGCTCACTCAATGGACATCCGGTGCCAGACGTAATGGCCCAGGGTCAGACTGACCCTCCTGCACCTGGGAACAGCCCCGCCTTTAGCTAACCCATTGTCCTGACTCATATCCTGGAACCCTGAGGCACCAGCTCAGAAGAACAAGAGACTAACCCCTCCCCTATCCCCTCACAAACCCCGTGCTTTTTTTAAATCCCATTCTCGCCTCCCCCTGCAGTTGGGGCTGCAAATGGTCCAGACTCAGTCCACCTGTAAGCACAGCATTGAATAAAGTCACTTGGATCAGATCATCCAGCTCCCCCTGCCTCTATATCTCTACCTAACAGAGGTATTCCCATCCATCTCAATAATTTGCGATGACTCAGGACAGAAGATGCACAATTTTGCAATACTAGGGAAAGCATGGTTCTTCCACGACATCCATTGAAACATTCCAGTGAACAAAATGTTGACCCAGACAAGATACAGAACTGAAATCTGCAAATGGTTACAGATACCAACATTCCTGTTTGGCTGGTCCCACAAAGGTCTAAAAGCTTCTCACCCTGAAGATCAATTCATACCAGCTGAGAACAGAATTTGTGGACGTGAAGGTCCACCGCACAGTCCAGTTCACTTCTGTCTATCATATATAATTCTTCAATTAGAGTCTCATCTCAAGCAAACAGCCATGATCATTTAATTTAGTTTTGAGTAGCCTGAAGCTGACAGCCTTAGCATTACAAATGAATGTGTCTGCTACTGAGATACTTTACTGATGCTGTGTTTACCATCTACCAACTCTTTGGGACCCCCTTTCAGGGAACTCGTCCTTCCCGGCAGGCTGATGTCCCTTACAAGGGGGTGAAAACTAGTGTTACAGAATGAACCTGTGGGGGTCAGGAGAGCCCAGATACTGTTACCGAAGCAAGCGCCCTCCCCCGGGGTCTTTGTGTCACTGTGGGTTCATTGCCCACCACCCGGTGTTAGGAACTGTGGCTCTCAATGCCAGAGTTTGGTAAAAAGGAAAGGCACTACTTATTCAAAAGTTATACTGGTTTAGAGTAATGGAGGAATGTCGCCGTTAAAATCCCAAAGTCCCTTTAAAACATCCACCCACCCACACACACACACACAGGCCTGCCTTCCCGCCTTTGCCCAGTCAGGCCAGTCAGGGGTGCTGCATCCGAGGAAAAGAAGGAGAAGTCCGCAGATCGGCTAGACTCCCAGTTCCTCCCAGTCATCCGTGCTCGGCCGGGCGGGTCTCCCTCAGTCCTCAGCACCAGCAGCTGTGTCGCGCAATCTCCAGTTCTTAACCCCAAACCACATGGCACCCCCTCATGGCCCACCAGCCAGAGTCCTTTCACCCCTTTTCTCCCTGCATGGTCTCACATTGTCCCTCATCCCACATGGCGGCCAACCTTCAGTTTAAATCCCAGCCGGGATCTTCCTCCATGACCCCATTTCCGACCTCTCCCACATTCAGCTTCACCTGCTGGCACTCTCCTGTTCTCTGCCTTTCTTGGCTGCCGTAGTTAGTCCGGGCAGGTGTGGCCCTGTGGTGTGGAGCGGACCGTCTCCAAGCTCTCTGGCTGGAGCAGTAAGGGGAGCTGCCTCCCAGTTACACCCCGGGTCAAAGTCACACCCTTCTCCCTAGCCAGCCAGCCTGCTGTGATAGGCAAAGTAACTCTCGGTGGCCCTGCGCCGTGTCACCCATCCCCCAGCCACACTTGTGTATGTGGGGTGTCCTATATTCCCAGAAATCCCAAGTTCTGGACCCTGTTATAGATCTCCACTTTGCAGGGGCCCTCGGGTCTCCCAGCCTACACCCCGTTACTCTAGTTTGAGGGTGGGGGGGGCATAAAAGTCTTAGATATTGTAATGGTTGGTGCCCTCCCACCCCCTGCCACAAAGCTAAATCGTATCTGAAAAAATGAATCTTACTCTTTAGCATTTAACTTCTGTTAGAGAAAATTAAATTAAATTACATTTTAAAATGAATAAAGTTCAAACAAATTAACTTTTTCCCTCCAGGACGAGGAGAAGGGAACAAGAATGGAGAAGACTAGGGAACACTGAGCTAAGTGGAACCAGTCGTCTGCACAAGGGCACGGGCCAGAGTCGCTGGAGACTCAGAGGCCAGTCCTGAGCCCGACAGGTTCCTCCAGACCTTGCCTCAAAGTCGGCTTCCCAGCAGGCTGTCTTGTGCAAACCGCCTCTTGCAAACTGTCCTGGAGTCCTGCCATCCTCCTACTCTGACCTCTGCTAACGTTCCAAGTTCCTGAACCTTCCTCTCGTCTTCCTACCTTCTGGACTGGATTCCCCTTTTGACTTTTAGAAAATGCTCACATTTTAAAAGAAAAACAGTGCTGAATAAAAATCTACTAGTCATTCATTCAACAGATGTTCATCGAGGGCCTACCATGTGTTGGGGCCTGAGCAAAGCAGACAGGAAATCATGGTGAATCAGTCAACTTAAAATACTACAGCGTCGGAGGCTAATTAGTCCCATGCAGAGAACTGTGGTCTGTCAGAGGCCAGTGCGGGGTGCAGGGGTGGAGGAACTAGGAAAGGCCCCTCTGAAAAGGGACTTGGATGAAGTGAGAGACTGAGGAGAGAGTGTATCTGGGGGGGGGGGCGTTTCTGGACAGGGGACGGCACGTGCAGACTCCACGGCGGGAGCCCGTGTGGCTGCCCGAGGAGGAGAGACGATGGGTGTGGAAATGCCCCTGCTGACCGGGTGTTTCCCTGCTGTCTTATTCTCTCCGTCAACCCCCACAACCACCTTAGAAAACAAGGACATCTGGCCCCGTTTCACCAACATTGGCGGTCTGTGGGCTGTCAATTAGCAGCTGTTGTTAAGTTCCTACTTTGATTTAGGGACATGAAAACAATTTTTAAAAAAACAGCCCTGGTTGGTGTGGCTCAGTGGATTGAGCGCTGGCCTGTGACTCAAAGGGTCACTGGTTCAATTCCCAGTCAGGGCATATGCCTGGGTTGCAAGCCAGGTCCCCAGTAGGGGGCACTCGAGAGGCAACCACACATTGATGTTTCTCTCCCTCTTTTTCTCCTTTCCCCTCACTCTAAAAATAAATAATTTTTTTTAAAAAGCATGTTTCTGCCCCTAAAGAGGTAAACGCACACAGGAATTCATACAACAGTTTCCCAACATCTCTGTGCGGCCCCGGGTGTTACAGACAAGCCCACGACGGACTGAGCAACTGCCAACGTGAGTGACTGTGAGGGACTCCTTTAGATGGGCTTATGTTTTGGAAGAGCAAGGTACTGGTTAGTCTGAGGAGTAACTCCTAAATAATGTGGGGAGTATTTAAGAATACAAATATAAGTTTCTTGTGCAGAATGAAGGACTTCACATCTCATGGCTCACTAAGGCTAAAGAAAGACTATAGGTCATTTTCAAAAACCTACACAAAAATTCCACTTTCACTTCCTCCCACCCCCAGCTATTATAACGAACGGACCACATGTTATCAAACCCAACACTCTAAACAACACCAAGTCCGTTAAAGACAATGATCGCAAATGTTTCTTGGCAGAGGTGCCCTTCATTGCACAGAAGGGTGTGATCTTCAATCCTTGTCCAGCATCCCTGGCCTGCCCACCGTTTTCAAATTCAACAAATGCTATGTCAGTCCTCCCAGGGATCAAACACCCTTCCATGAAACCGGGGAACCTATTGACCAGCAGGGATCACATCATCTCACTCGCCTCCTCTGGCACGTTATTAAGGAACAGAACAAAGCTTGGAGGGCAGTCGGGGGCCTGGGGGTTGGCGCTGTGTTTCCTCGGGTATCAACAGACCTTGGCGCGCCCCGAGCAGGCTTTTCTGGGAGCGGTCATTGCTGTCTGCCCCCCCAGTTTTGGCTTTTCCCTTTCCTTTCATCTGTTCTTTGTTGGCAAACGTGCCGCACGTCTTAGATACTATATCACAACCTGTTTTTGCCTACTGGATTCACACTGGTTTACCATAAAATGGAAACCTTTGTAACCGTGGGCGAGCCCAGTTTTTCAAACATAACAAAGGCTTGCCCCTTCATCCTCCTGGTCGTTAAAGCCACAGTATCTCCCACGGAGCCACACTGAGGAAACGGCATGTAGGGGCCTCTTCAACTGGTCTTCTCCAGTCTTGTCACTCACGTGGTTGGTGTTGCATGGTTTGGTGTGACAGCCATCTTTTGGGTTGAACCGTTCAAATAGCCCGGGGCCAGTGTGGTGTCCCGTTAGAACCGAGCGCTGGAGATGGAGCAGCTCTGGCTCGTTTTTAACTCTCTCCGTGGCTGACTCTAGACTAACTGGATGGCTGTGCACACGAGTCAGAAGAGGAATTCGATCCAGCCTTTATTTCGTGCAGCCGGGGTTGACGGTGCCGGGCACGGACTGGGCTAGGGAAGACAAGGGGAGCAGCCCGTGGGGGGCTGTGGAGAAAGAGAGCAGGAAATGAAGTGTGTGACGGGCAACGAAGCGGTGCATTTGGGGGCACGTGTCCGAGTCTGGGCAGCGGGGCTTTCCAAGGTCTACACTGGGGCTTTCGGGGATGAGAGAGGGGCTCCCATACTCACTCTAGAAGGCGAACACCTGGAAGGAACCGCAGGGTTTGCCCATCCGGCCCTCCACGTTACGGATGAGAGAAATGCACATGGAGACAGGACCACGGCCCTGCACTCCCTGGGGCTGATGACCCCTGAAGACACTGGAGAGAATAAAAAACTGAACGGAATGAAAAGGAATGACATGGCAGCTACTCTGGAAATCTAGTACTTGAAGATATTGTATATCCTACAACATGAACTGTTTATCAAAACAACAAAAAAAGGGAAATGAGTAGAAATTGCATGAAACATTATGAATGTTTTTTTTCTTAAGATGAGTGCCAGAAAAATAGATGGAGACCAGAACACCAAAATGGATGTTAGGATCGTTCCTGTTCCCCACCGAGTTGCGAAACATACTCCCTGTGGCTTCAAACACTGAAACAAGTGTGTGCGTCTGCAGTTTAAGGCCCCGTCCCCAGGATGTGGCCAATTCTGGACGAATGCTACTTCCGGAGTTCAGGGGCCTCCGTTCTCAAAGGGCGTAATGATTGGGGAAAGGGGACGTTTCACTTGTGAGCTGGCAGTTTGATACTTTGAAATAGTTGCTCTCTACCAAGTGGGAAATTGAGACAATCACAGCTTCTGGGTCTGTGGCAGGACAGTCGTGAGGTCACTGTGGTTGTCCATTTCCTTGCGACCCTCCTGTGACTTTGGACGGGTGGGGCAGCCAGGATGCCACCAACCTGTCACCCACAACTCCACGGATCACGCTGTCAACACACGGCATGCGTCACGATAAGTTCTCCTTCAATTACAATGGGGTTGTTTTTTAAAAATAGTTACTTCACAGTTATTCCTTTCAGATCAATTGTGCTGTTTAGATGCTTCTGGTGTTTAGGCGTTTGGGTAAATAATTTACTTACTATATTTGAATTCTCGGCATGTAACTGCAGGGGCCCTGACCTCATCATTAATTAACAATGACTCAAATATTTATAACAGCTAGTAATATACTCTGCTGTTCGTTAACTGCAGGTCCCCCGGCAAGTCATTTAGCATCTTTTTTAAAAAATTCTTACCCGAGAATATGTTCATTGATTTTAGAGACACAGGAAGAGAGAAACATCAATGCGAGAAACACTGATCAGTTGCCTCCCATATGTGCCCCAACCGGGGATTGAACCCACAAACTAGGTAGGTGTCCTGACTGGCACCCAAACCCGTGACCTAGGTGTGTGCTCTGACTGGGGATCAAACCTGCAACCATTTGGAGCACAGGATGATGCTCCAACCAACTGAGCCGCCGGCCAGGGCTCAGTTAGCGTCTTTGAGCCTCAGTTTCCTCATCTACCAAGTGAGGTGGTTTTCCTAAGTTTCCTTCCAGCTGCAGTATTTTCCTGGACTTTGGAGCTGAGTTAGCACGTTAGGGATGGAGTCACTAGGCTCATTAAGCAGCACATACGCAGCACATGGAAGTTTCAAACTGCAGAAGAGATGGGCCAAACTGCTTTATCAGATTTTGAGTATCTGCCAAGGCAAGGGAGGAAGAGGGCCCCTGGGGCGGTTTTACACTCACTGTGCTTATAACCAGAGTTCAGCTCCTCCAGAAGACGAGAAGAAATATATCCTGCTGAATAACAGCTCTTTGCCGCAGCAGAAAGAACCAAGGTTTCAAGAAGGGAGAACAAGCTTGCCTGGGAGGCGGGGTTCAGTGGGAAATCTGGTGTTTCCATTGAGGTCCCACAGATGCTCCAATTTGGCAAGGGCCTGAGCTGTGGGGAGACCGGCCTGTGCACCCTCCCCCGCCCAGGCCACTGGCAGGTCCCAGGGCTGGAGCGCCTGGTGCAGAGAGTATCCTCAGAGGAAACTGAGAGATCACAGAGCACAAAGGTTCAGCCCCTGTGCCGTTGGGAGAAGCATCCCTTTTCCCAGGCCTCGCTGTGGGAAAGGCCTCAGACAAGCCAAAGTCAAAGTCCATGGGAGAGAGAGAGAAAAGAATCCTCGTTTGACCTCTTCCAGGCAGGAAATCAGAATCAAGGAGAAGGAAAGATGGTGAAGGAGTGTGAGACCCCGGCCCCCCACACCCTCAACGGC